>JAGFNQ010002450.1:0-22297 GCA_024364735.1 Boesenbergia rotunda
TGAAGCGCAAGTACCCGGAGTTATTCTAAGTTTGAGGACGAACTTTCAAGAGGTATGGGGGATTGTAACGACCCGGAAAATTCTCTTAATATTTTCTTAAAATATTGAGCATGTTTAGAATAATTTTCCAAGGGACCAAGGAATATCAATGCAAACTTGGGCCTATGAAAAATCCATATTTTCCCCATTTAAATTGGGAAAAAGGGCACTAATGGGCCTTATGTGGGCTTGCTAGTACCATAATTATCGGTGGATTTTAGGTAAAAATTAGTATAAATATAAATAGGATTAATTAGACATATTAGCATGATTATGGGTAAGTAATAGTTTAATTTTCCTATTTAATTTGAGAAATTAGGTACTAATGGGCTTTAAATGGGCTCCAAAGTGGGTATTAATTGGGTAAAATTTATATAAATATAAAAGAATTTTATTTAGGAATATTGACATAATTATGGGTGATTTTTGGAGAATTTTCGAAATAAAAGGGGAATTTTCGAAAATAAGAAAAAGGATCAAATAAAATAAAAATAAAATAAAAATAAAGGTGCATGGGCCAAGAATTGAACCTTGGACCTCTTGTACAACAAGGAATGCTTTAACCAACTCACCTAGCAAGGAATTCTTGTGAGGAAAGGAAGTGAATGGTAGTTAAATGGTAGAAGAAGATGAAGGGCCATGGAAAACTCTTCATTCACCACTTTAATGGTTGATTAATAAGGGGTTTGGGAGTTTCATTCTTCATGCCATCAATTGCATTTGCTCCTCTCTTCCTTCTCCATTCTTGCCGAGCACACAAGGAGGATTCTCCCTTGAGAAAACTCCACAAAAGGTCTCCTTCTCCAAGATCTAAGGTCTTCTCAAGGTTCTAAGGGCTAGGTGTGGTCAAGTCTTCTTTCTTCTTTCCATCCAAGGTCTAAAAATCAAGAAATCTAAGGTAAGACTCCCTCACCTGTGGTATAATGGTTTCATATGATTTTTATGATTTTTAGCATGATATATTGATGGATTTTGGGGTTGGAAGTGGAAAACAAAAAAAAGAAAAACCAAGAAAGGTTGGTTGATAGGTTTCGGCCACCAAGATTTAAAGGTCCATAAATATGCTAAAAATCTGTTTAATGTTATGTAATGTTCCCTTATGATGTGTAGAGGATATGTATAATTTTTGGAAATTTTTAGAGTACTCTAGGACACCCTAGAGTTTCGGCCAACATGAAAGAAGCAAAACCCAGAACCTTAAGTTCAAGGGTTTCGGACACCATGTTTTAAATGTCTAAAAATATGTTAAAAATCATGATAATGTTATTATATGTTCTCTTATGATGTTTAGACACTAAGTATAATTTTTAGGAATTTTTGGGATACCTAGAAGCCCCATATGTTTTGGCCAACATGAAAGAAGCAAAACCCAGAACCTTAAGTTCAAGGGTTTCGGCCACCATGTTTTAAATGTATAAAAATATGTTAAAAATCATGATAATGTCATTTAATGTTCCCTTATCATTTTTATACATTAAGTATAATTTTTGGGAATTTTTGGGATAACCTAGAGGCCCCATATGTTTCGGCCAACATGAAAGAAGCAAAACCCAGAACCTTAAGATCAAGGGTTTCGGCCACCATGTTTTAAATGTCTAAAAATATGTTAAAAATCATGATAATGTCATTTAATGTTCCCTTATGATGTTTATATATTAAGTATAATTTTTGGGAATTTTTGGGATACCCTAGAGGCCCCATATGTTTCGGCCAACATGAAAGAAGCAAAACCCAGAACCTTAAGTTCAAGGGTTTCGGCCCCCATGTTTTAAATGTCTAAAAATATGTTAAAAATCAGGATAATGTCATTTAATGTTCTCTCATGATGTGTAGAGGTTAAGTATAAATTTTGGGAATTTTTGGGGTACCCTAGAGGCCCCATATGGTTCGGCCAACCCCAAGGACCCAAGGGTTAGGGTTGAGTCTTTAACCTCAACTTATGTTTATGTGTTGCCATGATATAAGGATGATGGATGGCGATTGTGTGAATATTCACATGGCCATGGGAATCCACAAGTTTCGGCCATATAAGGGTTAATAGGGTAAAGGTTAAGATTTATTTCAAGTAAGGGTCCCAATGGCCCTATGGTAAGATGTGATTTATGTTTATGAATGATATGCTATGTTATGAATGATATGCCATGTTATGAATGATATGCCATGTTTACGAATGATATGCCATGTTTATGGATGATATGCCATGTTATGAATGATATGCCATGTTTATGAATGATATGCCATGGTTATGCATGATAAGAATGAAAATGATGAATGAAGGTTAAGTATGATGAATGAATGAATATGCTAAACGGCACGGTCGATGGTCGACGGTACGACGGTCATAAGGACCGGTAAATGGGCCGGTAGACGGGCCGAGCCGTAACAAGTTATGTTATGATAGTATGCCATGAATGACTTATGAATGATGAAGCATGCAAAGTATTTTATTTTATTTTATGGGCTTGTACCGGACCTAAGTAAGGTTCACGGTTCTGGACTACCGATGATGCTGTCCACGGTTCGGGACTACCGATGATGCTGTCCTTACGGTTCGGGACTACCGATGATGCTGTCCTTACCCTAGTAGGTCGAGATTAGCTACCTCGTATTTACATAGGGATGCGCGCATATGATGAATGAATGTGGTACAAGCCAGGGCCCAATGATGTTATGATGATGATTTAAAAGCATGTTTTAAAGATTAAGCATCTTTATATATATATATGCACAGTTGCTACATGCATCCATTCATGTTATGCATTATGTTATGAAAAAGTATGTTTATGAAAAGTATGTTCATGAAAAGGATGTTTATGCCATGATTTATTTATGTTTATGTCATGATTTTTATGCCATGATTTACTTATGTTTATGCCATGATTTTTATGCCATGATTTATTTATGTTTATGCCATGATATTTATGCCATGATTTATCTATGTTAATGCCATGATTTTATGCCATGATTTTACTTATGTTCATGTTAGTTTAGGATGCCATGATTTTATGCTAGTTCAGAATGTCATGCTTTGATTATGTTTATGCTAAGTTAGGATGTCATGCTTCTATTTATGTTCATGTTAGTTTAGGATGCAATGATTTAATTATGCTTATGTTATGTTAGAATGCCATTATTTTATTTATGCTCATGCTAGTATAGGATGCCATGATTTTAATTAGGTTATGCCATGATTTTATGTCCATGCCAAGTATTATGCCATGCTATGAATGTTTACGATGTTTATGGATTGTGTTTATGTCATGCTATGAATATTTATGATGTTTATGTTTATGCCATGCTATGAATGTTTACGATGTTTATGGATTGTGTTTATGCCATGCTATGAATATTTATGATGTTTATGTTTATGCCATGCTATGAATGTTTACGATGTTTATGTTTATGTCAAGTATGATGCCATACATGAATGTTTATGGTTATGTTTATGTCATGCTATGAATATGATGAAGCCATGTCCATGACATGTCGAATGAATGCTAAGTGATGATAAGGATGACGATCTAAGTAAAGCATTAAGTATGCTAATGTTTCATATGCTTATGATTAAGTGACAGATGGTTTTAGTGGGTAGGAAAGAGTCTTACTAAGCCTGTGTGCTTATAGTTTTATTTTCTTATACCGCAGATCACGCAAGGGGATAATAAGGAAGCAGCAGGAGGGCATTGCAGAATGTGTGTGATAGTGACTTGGCCAAGAGACCATATGTTTGTTTGTCTTATGATAGAACTCTACCTTTACTACTAAGTACTTGAATATGACTTTATGACATGATGCTAATGTATGACATGATGCTAAGTATGATATGATGCTAAAATATGGCATGATGCTAAGTATGATATGATGCTAGGTATAAAGTTAATATGCCAAGTTTCCATGTTATGATGGTAGGAATGGTAGTAAGTGCATGTAGGTGTAAGTTTAAAGTTTTCCGCTGCATTATGATGTCTACATGCCTAAGTATGTGAACGTAACGCCGCTTTATGATGGTCTATAAAAAAAAAAAGCGGGCGTTACAATAGGTGAACAGGACAGATTCGCAATCTGTCCAGCCCGCACCAATCGACTGCCCCTGGGACAGTCGACTGGCCTAGCATTAATTGCTAGCCAACGGCTAGTTTCGGGGTATACCAGTCGACTGGTCCGAAGCTGCAAACTTTCTGTGAGTTTTGGCAGTCGACTGCCACAGGGCCAGTCGACTGCCCTGCCTCACAGCTCAGCTCCAGCGACTCCGGATCTTCTCCTTCGCGTGTGCCTTCAGGTCTGCTCCCTTGCCTCGCCCCTTGAAGTCCTCTTCCTCTGGCTATCGTCCCTCGGATGCGCACGCAAGCCTTCCCTTGGCTTGCCTCCATGCCACCCTTCACGTGTGCCCTTGAAGTCCACTTCCCGGCTTTCCCTTGGAGCTCTCCTCCCTTGGCTCTCGTCCCTCGGATATGCCCACCATGTGTGATTCTCCAAGTCCTGCAAACTCAATCACACACATCAAATACAACATAACACTCTAACCATAAACATATTCAACCACACACATCAAAACCATGATCTTCCAATCATTTAAGGGTCGATTGCCTCAACAATCTCCCCATTTTTGATGCGTGGCAATATGTTTAAGTTAGAGATAAATAACAGCCACAATAAACAATAGCAAAAGATAGTAATTGAAAAAGCATGAGACATAGTATCCCTAAGAGGTAACCTCCCCCTTAATCTATGTCTTCTCTCCATTTTCAATTCTAATCTAAATCCAAGTTAAGTTACCATTTAACAACAACAATATGTTAAAAATATAAGACATATCAAAACTAAAGAGGTACCTCCCTCTTAATCCATGTCTTCTCCATTTTTGGACATTCAAGTTCTAAGTTAGAGAGAAAGTCTTAAACCATCCATTTCAAGTTAAAATTCTAACTTAAACCACCCATTCTCCCCCTTTGACACCATCAAAATGATTGCCTCAAGCAACCAAAACCCATGGTATCAAATGAGAGAATTTTCAATTTCTGAAATTTCTCACAGTGGCTGAAAACTTGCGTGCCAGTCGACTGCCCATGGGGCAGTCGACTGATACGCTATCAGTAACCCATTTCAGCTTTTCTGCCGAATTTAAGAAACTCCCAGAAAATTCCAGAAAAATCCAAAAATTGTAAAATTTTACATACATGTTTGAAATGTTATACTCTATCAGGGAAAACTATTAAACCATATAAAATTTCAAATATGCATGACTTTTGATAAAAGTCCAAAAGTTTTGAAAACCACTACATTTTGTATCAAACTTTGAAATCAATTTTGCAAACATGTGACTTTTAAAACCATGACAAAGTATGTAAAGCATAAAATGATTTTCAAAGGTTTAAAATGTCCAACTATGATCTTTGGGCAATGTGTCTATTGATTAAACACTTGCCTTCCCCATAGTTAGTCTAGTTTTCATATATTGATACTTCTAATGGTTCAACAATGTGCCACAAGCACAAGTGAGCCAAATGTATCACCCTAATGGATCCAGCACTCATTTTCAAAGCTAATATCTCCAAGTTCATCCTATACTTCCACAAAACACATTCCAAGGCCTCTTCTTAAGGATGTAAACTCCGATTCGGGAAGAGGCTTGATAAAGATGTCGGCTAGGTTTGACTTTGATTCAACATAGTGTAGTTCTATGTCTCCCCTTGCCACATAGTCTCTAATGAAGTGATGTTTCACTTCAATGTGTTTCGTCCTAGAATGGTGAACCGGATTTTTAGTTAAGTTGATTGTGCTTACATTATCACATAAGACTTTGACCATGGTGTAATGTAACTCATAGTCCCCTGAGGTGTGCATGATCCAAATGAGTTGAGAAACACACCCACCCATTGTCACATATTCCGCCTCCGTTGTTGATAGGGCAACGCATGGTTGTTTCCTATTACTCCAACTAACTAAGGAAGACCCAAGGAATTGACACCCTCCACGTGTACTCTTCCTATCTAACTTGCAACCCGCATAGTCCGAGTCGGTGTATCCAATTAGGTCAACAATAGGAGTTCTAGGATACCAAAGTCCGACATTGAGGGTCCCTTTTACATACCTTAAGATCCTCTTAACTACAAACAAATGGGACTCTTTGCCACAAGATTGGTAACTTGCACACATACCTACCACAAAAAGTATGTCGGGTCTACTAGCGGTTAGGTATAGGAGGCTATCAATTGTAACGCCCGCCTTTTTCCCAACCTTATGCTGTGGCGAGAGAGCGGCGTTACGCTAAACATACATGTACATATAAAACATCTTAATGCAGCGGAATAATTTTTTTTTCTTCTACACATGCTTTTAACCATGCAACTAATACATGAATCATCTATACATGCCTAAGTTGTCATTCATGAACCTAGTGTCATTGGACTTATCATATTAACGACATGCATAGCTTCATGATATAACCATCCCATAACATATTCATAATCATCATAAGTAGCAAGTAACTTATCCATAAACATCATGAGTCATAAGTCATTTCTTTATGCATAACCATTATAAGCATAGCATGAAATCTAAGGAAGCATTTCAAAACCCAAGACATGCGATATGTGTAAATAAAAGAATCCTTTGCCAGGTCACCGCCACACACACACATGCTCTTGCCCCTCCTGCTGCTTCCCTTAGTAACCTCTTGCTTGATCTGCGGTATAAGAAAAATAAAACTATAAGCACATAGGCTTAGTAAGACCCTTTCCTACTCACGAAAATCCATACGTCACATATTCATAAACATGAAACAGTTGACATTGCATAATTCCGAACATAAAGAATAAACTTAACACATACCTATTATGGCATAATTCTTGACATCACCATAAACATAAACTTACTTATCATGGCATAATTCATAACATGAACATTTGCATAAACATACTTATCATGGCATCATTTTTCAACATGAGTATAAACATAAACATAAGCTTAAGCATACTTATCATGGTATCATTCTTAACATGAATCATAAACATAAACATGCTTTTCATGGCTTCATTCTTAACATAAACATAAGCTTAAGCGTACTTATCATGGTATCATTCTTAACATGAATCATAAACATAAACATGCTTTTCATGGCTTCATTCTTAACATAAACATAAGCTTAAGCGTACTTATCATGGTATCATTCTTAACATGAATCATAAACATAAACATGCTTTTCATGGCTTCATTCTTAACATAAACATAAGCTTAAACGTACTTATCATGGTATCATTCTTAACATGAATCATAAACATAAACATGCTTTTCATGGCTTCATTCTTAACATAAACATAAGCTTAAGCGTACTTATCATGATATCATTCTTAACATGAATCATAAACATAAACATGCTTTTCATGGCTTCATTCTTAACATAAACATAAGCTTAAGTGTACTTATCATGGTACCATTCTTAACATGAATCATAAACATAAACATACTTTTCATGGCTAATGCATAACATGAATGAATGCATGAGTCAAATGCATATATCATAAGGATGCTTAATTTGAAAACCATAGTTATAAATACTTGAGCATAATCATAACATTATAGGGGTCCCCGGCTTCTACCACATACATACATCATAAGCGCGCATCCATAAGTAAATACGAGGTAGATAGGCTCGACCTACTAGGGTAAGGACAGCTACGGTAGTCTTAGAACCGAGGCGTTCTTAAGGTGTTCATCCCTGTTGGACAGCTGCGGTAGTCCCAGAACCGTGGACAGCTTCGGTAGTCCAGAATTTGGGCATTCTTAAGGTGTCCATCCCTTGGACCCTTACTTCGGTCCGGTACAAGCCCATTCATAAAAATAAAATACTTCACATGCTTCATCATTCATAGAACATTCTTAGCATAAACATAATCTTGTTTCATGAAACTTGACATAAGAATAGGAACAGCTGCGGTAGTTCCAGAACCGTGGACAGCTACGGTAGTCCAGAACCGAGGCGTTCTTAAGGTGTCCATCCCTTAGCATGACATAAACATACTTGACATTTCATCATTCATACTTAACATCATGATGCCTTAAATGCATGAACATTCATCATCATTCATTATCTTCATTCATAAGATATGTCATGCATACATCATTTTGTCTTAGAGCCATGATTATCATTTTCATTCATCATCTTCATTCTTAAACATAGCATACGTACATATCATTCATAAAGCATGGTATACATACATGTCATTCACAAAACATGGCATACATACATATCATTCATAAATCATGGCATACCTACATAATTAGCATCTTAATTCATAAAATATGCATGGTCATGGTACATAGGAAAACATGCCTAGATCTTTTCATACATGATACATTTCCTTAGGTTCATGGCACATGGTCTAAACATTTATGAATCATCATATAAATGACCTAACATACAAGTCATGACACATAAGCTAGGGTTTTAATTGGCATAAAAAAAAATCTTTCAACATACTTAAACATATACATACATCATAGTACCCTATAAACATGCATCCTTGTGGTCTTAACCCAACCCAAAACCTAAATCTCAAGGTAGGCCGAACGTCCCATAGAAGATGGCTCCATCATTCAATCAACATAAAAGGTGCCATGAGTAAAACATAACCCATACATTACATACAAAACCATAGGGAGCCCTTAAGCCCCATAATTCGAGCTAACCCTAATTTCCTTGCCCTAGAATTTCCCTTGGCCGAAACCCTAAAGGCATAGTTCCATGAGAAAAATTCATATAACACACCATTAATATCCATTAGATCATAGAGATACATATAAAAACATGCTTGAAGGGTTGAATTTTAATTCTAACCATAGGACATGAAGGGTGGTCGAAACCCTCAAGGCTTTAGGGTGCCACAAACTTTCCCTAAGTCATAATCCATACCTTACATATCATAATAAAACATTAAGGAGCATGAATAAGAGTTTACATCATCCATAAGCCCCCTTTTAAGCCTTGGCCGAAACCCTCAACAAGCCCTAGCCCTAGTTTCCTTCACATGTAGTCCAAGCAAATTCTTATATCATGAAATCAACTTGAAAAACCATTATACCACAGGTGAGGGGGGTCTTACATTCCTTGATCTTGCTTAGAAACCTTGAATAGAAGGTAAAAAGAAACTTCCTTGACCCTAAACTTCTCCTTAGCCCTTGTAGCCTTGTAGAAGGTCTTGGATCTTCAAGATGGAGTCCTTTGTGAAGCTTTTCTAAGGGAGAATCCCCTTGGTGATTTTCGGCAAGAAGAAGGAGGAAGAGGGAGATGGGATTTCGGTGGGGGGTGGAGGAAGGAGGAAGAAGAGATCTATTTATAATGCCCTTTTGTCTCTTCACAAGTGCCTTTTCATCTTCTTCACATGGTGACTCTTCACTTCCTTAAGCCTTAACCAAAATCCACTTCATTCTCTACTAGCACTCCCTTGCTAGGTGAATTGGTTAGTGCATGCATGGTGTTACACTAGGTCCAAGGTTCAATCCTTGGTGCATGCTCTTTATTTTATTTTATTTTTCTTTTAATTTCGGCAATGCCTCCTAAGGCCTACCAATAGCCATGCTTATATTCCTAATTTAAACCCATTTCTATTTATATTAAATTCTACCTAAAATCCACTAATAACCATGGTACTAGAAAACCCCATGTAAGGCCCATTAGCACTTAGCTTCTTATTCTATATCGAAAATCATGGATCATCATGCTACGGTTTATACTAGTGTCCCTATGTTCCTCGAGAATCTTTCTAGGCATGGTCAATATTTTTAAAGAAAATATTGAGAAAATTTTCCGGGTCATTACAATCCCCCATACCTCGTGAATGTTCGTCCTCGAACTTAGAATAGCTCCGGGTACTTGCATCTCATCTCGTCCTCGCGTTCCCAGGTAGCTTCCTCAAACCGTTGACTCTGCCATAGGACCTTGACTATGTGTACCTCCTTGTTCCTTAACTTCTTGACTTCCCGATCCAAGATCTGGATAGGTCGGCTTTCATAACTTAGGTCCTCCTGAACTTGTACTGTCTGTGGCTCGATCACTTGGTCCATATTTGGAATACACATCTTAAGCATTGACACATGGAACACATTATGAATAGCTGACATCTCCTGAGGCAGCTCTAGCTCATATGCCACCTTGCCAACTCTTTTCAGGATCAGGTAAGGTCCCACATATCGTAGACTCAGTTTTCCTCTCTTCCCAAATCTTGTCACCCCTTTCATAGGAGCCACTTTGAGGAACACCAAATCTCCAACATTAAATTCCAGTGGTCTACGCCGGACATCTCATAACTCTTCTGCCGGCTATGAGCAACTTCTATCCGTTGTCGAATGTTCTGTATAGCCCGAGTGGTGCTGTCGATGACATCCGTTGTGATCCCCATTTCCTTCTTTTCACCACCTTCGTACCAACAGATCGGAGACCTACATCTCCTCCCATACAAAGCTTCATAAGGTGCCATTCCGATAGTAGCTTGGTAGCTATTATTGTAAGCGAATTCCGCTAAACATAGATATCGGCACCAGCTCCCTTTGAAATCCAAGGCACAAGCTTGCAACATGTCCTCTAGTACTTGATTCACTCGTTCAATTTGCCCGTCAGTCTGAGGGTGAAAGACGGTGCTGAATCGTAGTTTAGTGCCGAGAGACTTCTGAACACATTCCCAAAAATGTGAAGTAAAGCGACCATCCCTATCTGAGATGATGGTCTTGGGAACTCCATGAAGTCTGATTATCTCCTTAACATATAATTGAGTCAGTTGCTCAATCGAATAAGTCATCTTGATTGCTAGGAAGTGAGCAGACTTCGTCAGCCTGTCGACAATTACCCAAATCGCATCTTATCTGTTTGTAGTTCTGGGAAGTCCTGAAACAAAGTCCATAGAGATGTCTTCCCATTTCCACTCCGGAATCGGAAGTGGCTGCAGAACTCCTCCGGGTCGCTGGTGTTCTGCTTTCACTCGTTGACAAGTCAGGTAGGTACTAACATGCTGAGCCACATCTCTCTCCATGCCGAACCACCAGAATTTCTCCTTCAGGTCTTGATACATTTTGGTGGATCCCAGGTGTATCGAATAAGGGGTTCCGTGAGCTTCTGCTAATATTTCTCTCCGCAGCTCCGGATCATTAGGGATACATAGACGATCCCTAAGATAGAGTATTCCCCCGTTGGCGATATGAAAGTCATCACCCTTTCCTTCTAGGATCTCCTGCTTTATTCTCTGAAGACTCGGATCACCATTTCTTAACTCTGGAAGTATTCTTATTACTTCTCGCACAATATACATGTACCACTTTCTCCACATTACAAAATTTTTCTATTTCATGGTCATCTCTACTTTAGCTTATTCTATCTTTCCATAGTCTTCTTTCCCATATCCAAATACCTTTTCTTATTTACCAGTCATGATTTCTCCACTCTAATCACAAAAATCACATTCTTATGATCTCCGTATCTTACTTCTCTATAACCTTACTTTTAAGCAATGAGTATCTAATATATTCTTTACCAAATTTCATAAAGCTAATACTATTCTTTACAAAACTCTCTCTCATCATTTATTTTCTAACAAGAATTTATAAAATATTCCTATATCAATCTTTTTCCAAAATCTATACTTTATTAGATCGTTTCACCTAGTAAGTTTGCTGGACCTAGAGTTCTTATTACATTATTGCCTTTGATAACATTAACATCTAGTTCCTTCATACAGAGTTATAGCTAAGGTCCTATTCGCTGATCTCTATCACTCTTTCTTTTGCATATCTATTTCCTACCCTCTCTCTCTCTTATATCAAGAATATTACTCTATTGCTACTACTATATATATCTGTTTAAAAAGTCAAATAACTTAACACCTTAATCTGTTCCTAATAGATATACTCACTAAGTCTTTATTTCATAACCACTATAATCTCTTAGAATACCTACACTAAATACTCTACTCCCTTAATACTATAGCTAATAAGTCTCCATTAATAAAGCACTATCCTCTCTTTACTCTAGGCTCATCGCTAAATATTAATATACGTCTTTCATCAACAGTACAAACTTGCTTTGGTTCACAACTCTTCTTAATTCCAGACAATCATGACACTTATACAGATAATATCCTCATTACTTACACATTCCTCCTCTTACATCTACTTGCTCTTCTTTTCCAATTTACTCTGTTCCACCACCACTTAAACATTTACTATATTCATTCCACATGACTACAACTACTTAAGTTAAATCTTCACAGATCACTCTCGCTCACTATCACTCACATATAAAAAGACAAGTAGGGCTAATATAAGTTATTGTTATTCCTATCCGCATATCAAATTCTAAAGTATTTGATTTCATAAAAATAAGATAAAGTATCATTCATAGTTACATAACCTAAAGTACTTTCCATCATAAGGCATCATTCATACTTGTATATTCCAGAATCATAAAAGGAAATCGGATATGCATGGAAGTACTTACTTGGAAGCTGCAGGAAGAAGGCTTGATGTGTGTGTAGTGAGATGGCAATGACTCTGATACCAACATGTAACGCCCGCCTTTTTCCCACACCTTATGGGGTGGCGAGAGAGCGGCGTTACGCTAAACATACATGTACATATAAAACATCTTAATGCAGCGGAATAATTTTTTTTCTTCTACACATGCTTTTAACCATGCAACTAATACATGAATCATCTATACATGCCTAAGTTGTCATTCATGAACCTGGTGTCATTGGACTTATCATATTAACGACATGCATAGCTTCATGATATAACCATCCCATAACTTATTCATAATCATCATAAGTAGCAAGTAACTTATCCATAAACATCAAGAGTCTTAAGTCATTCTTATTGCATAACCATTATAAGCATAGCATGGAATCTAAGGAAGCATTTCAAAACATAAGACATGCGATATGTGTAAATAAAAGAATCCTTTGCCATGTCACCGCCACACACACACATGCTCATGCCCCTCCTGCTGCTTCCCTTAGTAACCACATGCTTGATCTGCGGTATAAGAAAAATAAAACTATAAGCACATAGGCTTAGTAAGACCCTTTCCTACTCACGAAAATCCATACGTCACATATTCATAAACATGAAACAGTTGACATTGCATAATTCCGAACATAAAGCATAAACTTAACACATACCTATCATGGCATAATTCTTGACATCACCATAAGCATAAACTTAATTATCATGGCATAATTCTTAACATGAACATTTGCATAAACATACTTATCATGACATCATTTTTCAACATGAGTATAAACATAAACATATGCTTAAGCATACTTATCATGTTATCATTCTTAACATGAATCATAAACATAAACATGCTTTTCATGGCTTCATTCTTAACATAAACATAAGCTTAAGCGTACTTATCATGGTATCATTCTTAACATGAATCATAAACATAAACATGCTTTTCATGGCTTCATTCTTAACATAAACATAAGCTTAAGCGTACTTATCATGGTATCATTCTTAACATGAATCATAAATATAAACATGCTTTTCATGGCTTCATTCTTAACATAGACATAAGCTTAAGCGTACTTATCATGGTATCATTCTTAACATGAATCATAAACATAAACATGCTTTTTATGGCTTCATTCTTAACATAAACATAAGCTTAAGCGTACTTATCATGGTATCATTCTTAACATGAATCATAAACATAAACATACTTTTCATGGCATAATGCATAACATGAATGAATGCATGAGTCAAATGCATATATCATAAGGATGCTTAATTTGAAAACCATAGTTATAAATATTTGAACATAATCATAACATCATAAGGGTCCCCGGCTTGTACCACATACATACATCATAAGCGCGCATCCCTAAGTAAATACGAGGTAGCTAGTCTCGACCTACTAGGGTAAGGACAACTACGGTAGTCCTAGAACCGAGGCGTTCTTAAGATGCCCATCCCTGTTGGACAGCTGCGGTAGTCCCAGAACCGTGGACAGCTTCAGCAGTACAGAACAGGGGCGTTCTTAAGGTGCCCATCCCTTGGACCCTTACTTCGGTCCGGTACAAGCTCATTCATAAAAATAAAATACTTCACATGCTTCATCATTCATAGAACATTCTTAGCATAAACATAATCTTGTTTCATGAAACTTGACATAAGAATAGGAACAGCTGCGGTAGTTCCAGAACTGTGGACAGCTACGGTAGTCCAGAACCGAGGCGTTCTTAAGGTGCCTGTAACGACCCGAAAAATTTTCTTAATATTTTATTAAAATATTAAGCATGTCTAGATAATTTTCCGAAGGACCTAGAGGCATTAATACGAACATTGGCCTAGAAAATCCATGTTTTCCCCATTTAAATTGGGAAAAAGGGCACTAATGGGCCTTAGGTGGGCTTACTAGTACCATAATTATCGGTGGATTTTAGGTAAAAATTAGTATAAATATAAATAGGATTTAATTAGACATATTAGCATGATTATGGGTAAGTAATAGTTTGATTTTCCTATTTAATTTGAGAAATTAGGTACTAATGGGCTCCAAAAGTGGGTATTAATTGAGTAAAATTCATATAAATATAAAAGAATTTTATTTAGGAATATTGGCAAAATTATGGGTCATTTTTGGAGAATTTTCGAAATAAAAGGGGAATTTTCGAAAATAAGAAAAAAAAAGATTAAATAAAATAAAAATAAAGATGCATGGGCCAAGGATTGAACCTTGGACCTCTTGTGAATGCTTTAACCAACTCACCTAGCAAGGAATTCTTGTGAGGAAAGGAAGTGAATGGTGGTTAAATGGTAGAGGAAGATGAAGGGCCATAGAAAACTCTTCATTCACCACCTTAATGGTTGATTAATAAGGGGGTTTGGGAGTTTCATTCTTCATGCCATCAAGTGCATTTGCTCCTCTCTTCCTTCTCCATTCTTGCCGAGAACTCAAGGAGGACTTCTCCCTTGAGAAAACTTCACAAAAAGTCTCATCCTCCAAGATCTAAGGTCTTCTCAAGTTTCCAAGGGCTAGGTGTGGTCAAGTCTTCTTCCTTCTTTCCATCCAAGGTCTAAAAATCAAGAAATCTAAGGTAAGACTCCCTCACCTGTGGTATAATAGTTACCAACGTTTTCCATGATTTTTGGCTGGATATATAGGTGGGTTTTGGATTTAATGTTGAAGGGAAACAAAATCCAGGTTTCTATGGTTCAAAGGTTTCGGCCAGCATGTTCTAGAGGTCCATAATTATGCTAAAAATCATGATAATATTATTTGATGTTCCCTTATGATGTTTAGAAGTTAATTGAAATTTTTGGGGATTTTTGGCATGATATATGGGTTAGTTTCGGATTTAATGTTGAAGGGAAACAAAATCCAGGTTTCTATGGTTCAAAGGTTTCGGCCAGCATGTTCTAGAGGTCCATAATTATGCTAAAAATCATGATAATAGTATTTGATGTTCCCTTATGATGTTTAGAAGTTAATTGAAATTTTTGGGGATTTTTGTCATGATATATGGGTTAGTTTCGGATTTAATGTTGAAGGGAAACAAAATCCAGGTTTCTATGGTTCAAAGGTTTCGGCCAGCATGTTTTAAAGGTCCATAATTATGCTAAAAATCATGATAATATTATTTGATGTTCCCTTATGATGTTTAGAAGTAAATTGGAAATTTTTGGGGATTTTTGGCATGATATATGGGTTAGTTTCGGATTTAATGTTGAAGGGAAAACAAAATCAAGGTTTCTATGTTCAAAGGTTTCGGCCAGCATGTTTTAAAGGTCCATAATTATGTTAAAAATCATGATAATGTTATTTACTGGTTCCTTATGATGTTTAGAAGTTAACTGTAATTTTTGGGAATTTTTAGAGTACCCTAGGACACCCTAGGGTCTCGGCCAACATGAGGGAAGCAAAACCCAGAACTTTAAGTTCAAGGGTTTCGGCCAACATGTTTTAAAGGTCTAAAAATATGTTAAAAATCATGATAATGTTATCTACTGTGCCCTTATGATGTGTAGTAAGTAACTATAATTTTTGGGAATTTTTGGGGTACCCTAGAGTACCTTAGGGTATAGGTAATTAGGAGGTATGCTTAAGTAAGGTGAAGGAATACCATGTTAACTAAACCTATAGCTTATATGTCATGAAATATACGTTAGGTCATAGAATGTTTAGAAATATGCCATGATTTAGGAATGATATGTATGTAGGCCATGATGTATGAATGATATGTATGTATGCCATGTCTTACGAATGATATGAATGTATGCCATGCTTATGTGTGTATGCCATGCTATATGAATGATGTGTACCTATGCCATGTCTAAGAATGAAATGATGAATGAAGGTTAAGTATGATGAATGAATGAATATGCTATGCATGACGATGCCTTTAAGGCATAATGATGATGAAAGAATGATGAACGAATGAATATGCTATGAATGATGATGAATGAAGAAGCATATGAAAGCATTTATTTTATTTTATGGGCTTGTACCGGACCTAAGTAAGGTCCACGGTTCTGGACTACCGATGATGCTGTCCACGGTTCGGGACTACCGATGATGCTGTCCTTATGGTTCGGGACTACCGATGAAGCTGTCCTTACCCTAGTAGGTCGAGATTAGCTACCTCGTATTTACTTAGGGATGCGCGCATATGATGAATGAATGTGGTACAAGCCAGGGCCCAATGCATGTTATGATTATGTTCAAGTATTTAAAAGCCTGTTTTCAAGATTAAGCATCCTTATATATATATATGCACAGTTGCTACATGCATCCATTTATGCTATGCATTATGTTATGAAAAGTATGTTTACGAAAAGTATGTTATGAAGATATGTTCATGCCATGATGTTATTTATGTTTATGCCATGATTTTATTTATGTGTATGCCATGCTTTTATTTATGTTTGTGCCATGATTTTATTTATATTTATGCCATGATTTTATTTATGTGTATGCCATGCTTTTATTTATGTTTGTGCCATGATTTTATTTATGTTTATGCCATGATTTTTGTTTATGTTTATACCATGATATTATTTAAGCTTATGCCATGATATTATTTAGGTTTATGCCATGATGTTATTTATGTTTATGCCATGATTTGATGCTAGTTTAGAATGCCATGCTTTAATTATGCTTATGATAGTTTAGGATGCCATGATTTTATCTATGTTTATGTTAGTTTAGGATGCCATGATTTTATGCTAGTTTAGAATGCCATGCTTTACTTATGTTTATGATGGTTTAGGATGCCATGACTTTATCTATGTTTATGTTAGTTTAGGATGCCATGATTTTATGCTAGTTTAGGATGCCATGGTTTAATTATGGTTATGTTACGTTAGAATGCCATTATTTTGTTCATGCTCATGCTAGTATGGGATGCCATGATTGTAATTAGACTTATGTCATGATTTTATTTATGTCTATATCAAGTATTATGCCATGCTATGATTGTTTACGATGTTTATGTTATGTCAATAATTATGCCATACCCGAATGTTTATGGTTATGTTTATGCCATGCTATGAATGGGGTGAAGCTATGTCCATGACATGTCAAATGAATGCTAAGTGATGCTAAGGATGATGTTCTAAGTAAAGCGCTAAGAGTGCTAATGTTTCATATGCTTATGATTAAGTGACGGACGGTTTTATGGAGTAGGAAAGAGTCTTACTAAGCCTGTGTGCTTATAGTTTTATTATCTTATACCGCAGATCACGCAAAGGAACAGTAAGGAAGCAGCAGGAGGGCTTTGCAGAATGTGTGTGATAGTGACTTGGCCAAGAGACCATATGTTTGCTTGCCTTATGATAGAACTTTACCTTTACTACTAAGTACTTGAATATGACTATGACTCTATGATATGATGCTAAAGGATGACAGAATGCTAAAGTATAACATGATGCTAAGTATGACATGATGCTAAGTATGTTATGATGCTAGGAATGATAGAAAGTGCAAGTAGGTGTAAGTTTAAAGTTTTCCCCTGCGTTATGATGTCTACATGCCTTAAGTATGTTAACGTAACACCGCTTTATGGTGGTCAAAAAAAAAAAATGGGTGTTACAGTGCCCATCCCTTAGCATGACATAAACATACTTGACATTTCATTATTCATACTTAACATCATGATGCCTTAAAGGCATGAACATTCATCATCATTCATTATCTTCATTCATAAGGTATGTCATGCATACATCATTTTGTCTTAGAGTCATGATCATTATTTTCATTCATCATCTTCATTCTTAAACATAGCATACGTACAAATCATTCATAAATCATGACATACATACATGTCATTCACAAAACATGACATACATACATATCATTCATAAATCATGGCATACCTACATAATTAGCATCTTAATTCATAAAACATGCATGGTCATGGTACATAGGAAAACATGCCTAGATCCTTTCATACATGATACATTTCCTTAGGTTCATGGCACATGGTCTAAACATTTATGAATCATCATACAAATGACCTAACATACAAGTTATGACACATAAGCTAGGGTTTTAATTGGCATAAAAAAAATTCTTCCAACATACTTAAACATATACATGCATTATAGTACCCTATAAACATGCATCCTTGTGGTCTTAACCCAACTCAAACCCTAAATCTCAAGGTTGGCCGAAAGTCCCATAGAAGATGGCTCCATCATTCAATCAACATAAAAGGTGCCATGAGTAAAACATAACCCATACATTACATACAAAACCATAGGGAGCCCTTAAGCCCCATAATTCGAGCTAACCCTAATTTCCTTGCCCTAGAATTTCCCTTGGCCAAAACCCTAAAGGCATAGTTCCATGAGAAAAATTCATATAACACACCATTAATATCCATTAGATCATAGAGTGTAACGCCCGCCCTTCTCACACTAGGGCAGGGTTACGCGAACATAATTTTTTTTCGTTTTAGCGAAAGCATTTTGAAACTTGAAACTTGAACATGATACATGTATAATCTTGTACTTGAACATGTAAGGCATGAAACCTTTTAAACATCTTAGACATTGAGGAGAGCATGCTAGGTACCTTCACATTCTTATTTGCATAATAGAAGCATGCCACATGGTCATTTCTTAAGACAGAGTAGTAAGTATGAGGAAGGATAACATAATACTAAAGTTCTTTAGCAAGTATAAACTAAGTACTTAGCATATGAGCAAGAGTGAGCATGAAATATCCATATGAGTCTAATTATCTGCAAGTAGCAACTTAGTAAGTATGATTCAACATTTAACATGCAATACTCAGCATATGCATAACTAAATAAAACATGAGTAGATCTTCTTCCACCATGCCACCACCACACACATCTTTGCCCCTCCTGCTGCTCCCTTTAGTTTATCCATTCCTTACCCTTTTCTGCAGTACAAGGGAAACATGGAAACTATAAGCATATAGCTTAGTAAGATCCTTTCCTACTCACAAAATCATACGTTCCATCAAGTAGAGAAAACATCATGTCATAATAGTGCATAGCATTAAAACACTTAACTTAACATAGCATAAGGGAGCATATGTACTTATCATAAGAAGCATACTTGAACTTAACATAATTCACCTTTATAGCATAATAGTCATATAGTCATGACAAGAAATGCAAATGCAAGATGCTCTTTTGAAAACATGCATAGGATGAGTTCATGCATATGCTTTTCTTAAAATCATACATATAGGTACTTAAACATACATCCATCATCATTGGGGGATCCCGGCTTGTACCTCTTACATACATACATAATGCGCGCATCCCTAATAGGCCGAGGTAGCTAGTCTCTAACCTACTAGGGAAACTAGGTCCGTTCATAGTCCGTCGACCTAGGGGCATCCCCTTACTAGGTCCGTTCATAGTCCGTCGACCTAGGGGCTTCCCTTACTAGGTCCGTTCATAGTCCGTCGACCTAGGGGCTTCTCGGGAGCCCATCCCCTTACTAGGTCCGTTCATAGTCCGTCGACCTAGGGGCTGCATCCGGAGCCCACCCGTGGACCTTGCTAGGATCCGGTACAAGCCATACAAAGTAAAATAGCATGCATGGATTTTATCATATCATAAGCATAGCATATTCTTGTTTCTTACTAGGTCCGTTCATAGTCCGTCGACCTAGGGATTGCATAGCACATTCTTATCATATCATAAGCATATCATCATAACCTATCACATCATTGTCATATCATGAGCATGGCATGCCTCTTATCTTATCATGAAGAGTGCTCTTAGTCCCGACTTACAGGGAAGCATCTCTTAGGCATTTCATCATACATAAGCCATGCTTAACATAAGGGTGCTTAAAGAGCTTAAACATAGACATGTACATCATGATTCTTAGAGCATGAAAAGCATGGGAGAAGACATGTTATCACCTATACTACTCATAGCATATCATGAGTATCCTTGGCGTGCCTAATTGGGGTTGTAGCTTCCCCCTTAGCCCACATTCTTATTTAATCAGAAAATTCCAGCATATAAACTCTATGTTTAGAGCATGATAAACCATGAAAAACATTACACTAACATCATACATTAAGGTAGGCATCATAGGGGAGACATTAGAAGGCATGTTGGGGTTGTTACCCCTTCTTAAGTCCTACTTATCATTCTTTACAGAAAATTCCAGCATATAAACTCTATGTTTAGAGCATGATAAACCATGAAAAACATTACACTAACATCATACATTAAGGTAGGCATCATAGGGGAGACATTAGAAGGCATGTTGGGGTTGTTACCCCTTCTTAAGTCCTACTTATCATTCTTTACAGAAAATTCCAGCATACATACCTTAGTTTCCAAGCATGTTAAAACCATGAATAAACCATATTTACATCATATATCATCTTACATATCATAGGAAGGGTCATTATCAAGCATACTAGGAGTTTAAACCTCTCTAAGCCCTAAAAGAGGTCCTTGACCGAAAATTCCAGCAAGCCTACTCCGGGTTTTTGGGGGCTTAAGGACAAGGAAAACATCATATTATCATCATCTATTTAGTCACACATCATGAGGAAAAACATATGCAAGTATAGGAGTAGTTTAAACTCTCGCAAGCCCTAAAAACCTTCTTGGCCGAAAACATCAAGAGCTTCATCCTATGTTTAAACCATTTTAGGCACTCCGAAACTATTGTAATGCAGGTGAGGGGATTACTTACATCCTTTCGTTTGAATTATACTACCCTAACTCTTTAGGGTACCCTTTGGTTGAAAGAGAGTGAGAGTTTCTTTGCTAAGACTTTCTCTAGAACCTTTGGCCCTAGTAGAGAGCAAGGTCCTTGGGTGAGATCTCCTTCCTTCCAAACCCCTAGGGTTGGAGCCCTAGGTTTACTTTTCGAAAATTGATAAGGGGAGGGGCTTGGGTTTCGGTGGAGAAGGGTGAGGAAGAAGAAGAAGAAGAGGAAGTTATTCCAACTTCCCTTATTTATACTTCTCTCATGAAAAGACATGTCTCTTCACTTCCCTAGCTTTTAACAAGCATGTTTCTTATTCCCTCTACAAGAAACATTGCTTGGTTCATTGGTTATGACATGGTGAGTGCAACTAGGAGGTTCAAGGTTCAATCCTTGCTTCCTCCTTTTAATCACATTTTGCACTAATCCATATCCAAGCCCATTAAGCCAAGCCCATCATGAAATTTCATAATAATAATAATATTTCATGAATTCATAATATTCATAATATTCATAATAATATTTCATGAATTCCATAATATTTCATATTCATGAATTCTAATATTTAATAATAATATTTCATGAATTCATAATATTTCATAATATTTCATAATAATATTTCATGAATTCCATAACATCTCATATTCATGAATTCATAATATTTAATAATAATATTTCATGAATTCATAATATTTCATATTCATGATCATAATTTTCATAATATTTCATGATAATATTTCATGAATTCCATAATATTTCATATTCATGAATTCATAATGTTTCATAATATTTCATGATAATATTTCATGAATTCCATATATATATTCATGAATTCATAATGTTTCATAATATTTCATGATAATATTTCATGAATTCCATAATATTTCATATTCATGAATTCATAATGTTCATAATATTTCATGATAATATTTCATGAATTCCATAATATTTCATATTCATGAATTCATAATATTTAATAATAATATTTCATAATATTTCATATGGGAAATTTTGGGGTGTTACAATCCTCCCTCCCTTATAAAAAGTTCGTCCC
>JAGFNQ010002450.1:23828-107356 GCA_024364735.1 Boesenbergia rotunda
CTCACACTAGGGCAGGGTTACGCGAACATAATTTTTTTTCGTTTTAGCGGAAGCATTTTGAAACTTGAAACTTGAACATGATACATGTATAATCTTGTACTTGAACATGTAAGGCATGAAACCTTTTAAACATCTTAGACATTGAGGAGAGCATGCTAGGTACCTTCACATTCTTATTTACATAATAGAAGCATGCCACATGGTCATTTCTTAAGACAGAGGAGTAAGTATGAGGAAGGATAACATAATACTAAAGTTCTTTAGCAAGTATAAACTAAGTACTTAGCATATGAGCAAGAGTGAGCATGAAATATCCATATGAGTCTAATTATCTGCAAGTAGCAACTTAGTAAGTATGATTCAACATTTAGCATGCAATACTCAGCATATGCATAACTAAATAAAACATGAGTAGATCTTCTTCCACCATGCCACCACCACACACATCTTTGCCCCTCCTGCTGCTCCCTTTAGTTTATCCATTCCTTACCCTTTTCTGCAGTACAAGGGAAACATGGAAACTATAAGCATATAGCTTAGTAAGATCCTTTCCTACTCACAAAATCATACGTTCCATCAAGTAGAGAAAACATCATGTCATAATAGTGCATAGCATAAAAACACTTAACTTAACATAGCATAAGGGAGCATATGTACTTATCATAAGAAGCATACTTGAACTTAACATAATTAACCTTTATAGCATAATAGTCATATAGTCATGACAAGAAATGCAAATGCAAGATGCTCTTTTGAAAACATGCATAGGATGAGTTCATGCATATGCTTTTCTTAAAATCATACATATAGGTACTTAAACATACATCCATCATCATTGGGGGATCCCGGCTTGTACCTCCTACATACATACATAATGCGCGAATCCCTAATAGGCCAAGGTAGCTAGTCTCTAACCTACTAGGGAAACTAGGTCCGCTCATAGTCCGTCGACCTAGGGGCATCCCCTTACTAGGTCCGTTCATAGTCCGTCGACCTAGGGGCTTCCCTTACTAGGTCCGTTCATAGTCCGTCGACCTAGGGGCTTCTCGGGAGCCCATCCCCTTACTAGGTCCGTTCATAGTCCGTCGACCTAGGGGCTGCATCCGGAGCCCACCCGTGGACCTTGCTAGGATCCGATACAAGCCATACAAAGTAAAATAGCATACATGGATTTTATCATATCATAAGCATAGCATATTCTTGTTTCTTACTAGGTCCGTTCATAGTCCGTCGACCTAGGGGTTGCATAGCACATTCTTATCATATCATAAGCATATCATCATAACCTATCACATCATTGTCATATCATGAGCATGGCATGCCTCTTATCTTATCATGAAGAGTGCTCTTAGTCCCGACTTACAGGGAAGCATCTCTTAGGAATTTCATCATACATAAGCCATGCTTAACATAAGGGTGCTTAAAGAGCTTAAACATAGACATGTACATCATGATTCTTAGAGCATGAAAAAGCATGGGAGAAGACATGTTATCACCTATACTACTCATAGCATATCATGAGTATCCTTGGCGTGCCTAATTGGGGTTGTAGCTTCCCCCTTAGCCCACATTCTTATTTAATCAGAAAATTCCAGCATATAAACTCTATGTTTAGAGCATGATAAACCATGAAAAATATTACACTAACATCATACATTAAGGTAGGCATCATAGGGGAGACATTAGAAGGCATGTTGGGGTTGTTACCCCTTCTTAAGTCCTACTTATCATTCTTTACAGAAAATTCCTGCATATAAACTCTATGTTTAGAGCATGATAAACCATGAAAAACATTACACTAACATCATACATTAAGGTAGGCATCATAGAGGAGACATTAGAAGGCATGTTGGGGTTGTTACCCCTTCTTAAGTCCTACTTATCATTCTTTACAGAAAATTCCAGCATACATACCTTAGTTTCCAAGCATGTTAAAATCATGAATAAATCATATTTACATCACATATCATCTTATATATCATAGGGAGGGTCATTATCAAGCATACTAGGAGTTTAAACCTCTCTAAGCCCTAAAAGAGGTCCTTGGCCGAAAATTCCAGCAAGCCTACTCCGGGTTTTTGGGGGCTTAAGGACAAGGAAAACATCATATTATCATCATATATTTAGTCACACATCATGAGGAAAAACATATGCAAGTATAGGAGTAGTTTAAACTCTCGCAAGCCCTAAAAACCTTCTTGGCCGAAAACATCAAGAGCTTCATCCTATGTTAAACCATTTTAGGCACTCGAAACTATTGTAATGCAGGTGAGGGGATTACTTACATCCTTTCGTTTGAATTATACTACCCTAACTCTTTAGGGTACCCTTTGGTTGAAAGAGAGTGAGAGTTTCTTTGCTAAGACTTTCTCTAGAACCTTTGGCCCTAGTAGAGAGCAAGGTCCTTAGGTGAGATCTCCTTCCTTCCAAACCCCTAGGGTTGGAGCCCTAGGTTTACTTTTTGAAAATTGATAAGGGGAGGGGCTTGGGTTTCGGTGGAGAAGGGTGAGGAAGAAGAAGAAGAAGAGGAAGTTATTCCAACTTCCCTTATTTATACTTCTCTCATGAAAAGACATGTCTCTTCACTTCCCTAGCTTTTAACAAGCATGTTTCTTATTCCCTCCACAAGAAACATTACTTGGTTCATTGGTTATGACATGGTGAGTGCAACGAGGAGGTTTAAGGTTCAATCCTTGCTTCCTCCTTTCTACATCTTATTTTTATTTCATTTTGCACTAATCCACATCCAAGCCCATTAAGCCAAGCTCATCATGAAATTTCATAATAATAATAATATTTCATGAATTCATAATATTTCATAATATTTCATAATAATATTTCATGAATTCCATAACATCTCATATTCATGAATTCATAATATTTAATAATAATATTTCATGAATTCATAATATTTCATATTCACGAATTCATAATGTTTCATAATATTTCATGATAATATTTCATGAATTCCATAATATTTCATATTCATGAATTCATAATGTTTCATAATATTTCATGATAATATTTCATGAATTCCATAATATTTCATATTCATGAATTCATAATGTTTCATAATATTTCATGATAATATTTCATGAATTCCATAATATTTCATATTCATGAATTCATAATATTTAATAATAATATTTCATAATATTTCATATGGGAAATTTTGGGGTGTTACAATCCTCCCTCCCTTATAAAAAGTTCGTCCCGAACTTTAAAATAATTCTGGATACTTATGATCTGCTGTTGTTCAGTAACCTGACGCTGCAGGTCGGTAATCACTTGCATCATATTAGGTGGAGGTACTGTCTCATTACCCCGATTGCTACGTCCTCTAGCCATATCTATCATATAGATGATAAATGACTACATAAGAATTAATGCTACTTTCTTTTGTTATGCAAGCATAAATCATCTCTATAATCATCTCTATATATATCATTACTGTACATGAAATAAAGTAAAGCCAGGTTAGGATCTCTTACTTGGAAGCGGCAGGATGAAGCTTTGATGTGTGTGTGTAGTGGGGAAGGCAGACCTGCTCTGATACCAACCTGTAACGCCCGCCCTTCTCACACTAGGGCAGGGTTACGCGAACATAATTTTTTTTCGTTTTAGCGGAAGTATTTTGAAACTTGAAACTTGAACATGATACATGTATAATCTTGTACTTGAACATGTAAGGCATGAAACCTTTTAAACATCTTAGACATTGAGGAGAGCATGCTAGGTACCTTCACATTCTTATTTACATTTTTATTGTAACGACCCGGCCCATTTGGCGGCCCATTTGGCGGTCTCGACCGTCGACCGTCGACCGTGCCGTTACCAATACTAGGTCTTCCCACTCCTGGGCATGGATTTTTGCCTTCCCAGGATTCGAACTCTAGACCCAGGCTTAAATCTAGTTCTTTATGAATCCTGAATACCAATTGAGCTATAGCTCAATTGGTATTCAGGATTCACAAAGAACTAGATTTAAGCCTGGGTCTAGAGTTCGAATCCTGGGAAGGTAAAAATCCATGCCCAGGAGTGGGAAGACCTAGTATTGGTAATGGCACGGTCGACGGTCGACGGTCGAGCCCGCCAAATGGGCCGCCAAATGGGTCGGGTCGTTACAATAAAAAGGTAGCCACAGTTTTCTCTAAGATTGACCTGAGATCTGGTTATCACCAAGTTAGAGTGAAAAAGGAGGATATACCGAAGACGACTTTTCAAACCAGATACGGACATTATGAGTTCGTAGTTATGCCATTTGGAGTTACCAATGCTCCAGCTATGTTTATGGATTTAATGAATCGGGTATTCTCGGCATTCCTCGACAGATTTGTGATCGTCTTTATCGATGATATCCTGATATATTTGAGAACTCCCGAAGAACATGCTGAGCACCTGAGTATAGTACTACAGATTCTTCGGAAAGAACAACTGTATGCTAAATTTTCCAAATGCGAGTTCTGGCTCGGTCAAGTATCATTTTTGGGACATGTTATCTCCAAGGAAGGAGTAATGGTGGACCCAATTAAAATCGAAGCGGTGAATAACTGGACTAGACCCAAGAATGCCAGTGAAATTCGAAGTTTCCTCGGGCTAGCAGGCTATTACAGAAAATTCGTAGAGAACTTCTCTCGAATTGCAGCCCCTATGACAGCTCTTACAAAGAAAGACAAGAAATATGTATGGACCGAGGAATGTGAGAAGAGCTTTACTGAACTGAAAAGGAGGCTGACTAGCGCTCCAATATTGACTCTTCCAGAGAGCGATATGGGTTTCGATATGTACAGCGACGCATCCAAACTGGGACTCGGAGCTGTACTTAAGCAAAATGGGAAGGTAATTGCCTATGCCTCTAGGCAACTGAAGGAACATGAAAGAAACTACCCTACCCATGACTTAGAGTTAGCAGCGATGGTCTTTGCACTGAAAATATGGAGGCACTATCTATATAGAACTCAGTGTAAAGTTTATACAGACCACCAGAGTCTGCGGTATTTCTTCACCCAGAATGATCGAATATGAGACAGCGCAGATGGCTCGAATTGGTCAAGGATTATGATTGTGAGATCCTGTACCATCCGGGAAAAGCCAACAAGGTAGCCGATGCTCTCAGTAGGAAATCATGTGCTACTTTAATGTCTTTGTCGGCTTTGTCACAACCCTTAGGGGAAGAAATTATGAATTACGGGATTGAAATCATATCAGGACAGTTGTCCACCCTGATGATTGCGCCAACATTATTCGACGATATTCTGGAAAAGCAGAACCATGATCCGAGTCTTCAGAGAATCAAGCAAGAGGTTCTCGATGGCAAGGACGATGGATTTAGGATTTTGGACAGCGGAGTTTTATATCTTCGGGACCGATTATGTGTTCCCGACGACTCCGATTTACGGACAAGAATCCTCGAGGAAGCTCACGGAATACCTTATGCGATGCATCCTGGGTCTACCAAGATGTATCAAGATCTGAGGAGCAAGTTTTGGTGGTCCGGTATGAAGCGAGATGTAGCCCACTATATCAGTATGTGTTTGACCTGCCAGAGGGTCAAAGCAGAACACCAGAGGCCTGGGGGAGTTCTGCAACCTCTAGCAATTCCCGAGTGGAAATGGGAAGACATCTCCATGGATTTCATCTCTGGGCTGCCTAGAACGACGAACGGATATGATGGTATATGGGTTGTTGTGGACAGACTCACCAAGTCTGCCCATTTTCTGGCTATCAGGATGACCTACTCAATAGAGCAGCTAGCTCAATTGTACGTCAAGGAAATTATCCGACTGCACGGGGTTCCCAAGACCATTATCTCTGATAGGGATGGTCGATTTACTTCAGATTTTTGGGGACACGTACAGAAGGCTCTTCGCACGAAGTTGAAATTCAGTACTGCCTTTCACCCCCAGACTGACGGGTAAACTGAAAGAGTAAACCAGATATTAGAGGACATGTTACGAGCTTGTGCCTTGGATTTCAAGGGAAGCTAGTGTCAATACCTGAGCCTGGCAGAGTTTGCTTATAACAACAGTTATCAGGCTACTATCGGGATGGCACCGTACGAAGCACTATACGGAAGGAAATGCAGATCTCCTATATGCTGGCTTGAGAGTGGTGAAAAGAAGGAGATGGGACTCCAGACGGATATTATAGACGAAACCACTCAGGCTATAAAGAATATCCGCCAGAGGATAGAGACTGCTCAGAGTCGGCAGAAAAGCTACGCTGACAAGCGATGCAGACCATTAGAGTTTGAGGTTGGGGATTCAGTATTCCTGAAAGTGGCCCCTATGAAAGGGGTAATGATATTCGGGAAGAAAGGGAAACTGAGTCCGAGATATGTGGGACCGTATCAGATTCTAAGACGGGTAGGCAAGGTGGCCTACGAACTGGAGTTACCGCCAGAAATGTCGGCTATCCACAATGTCTTCCATGTATCAATGCTAGGAAATGTACCTCTGATGTGAATCAGATGATAGAGCCCCAACCAGTACAAGATCAAGAGAACTTAAGTTCCGAACGCCGACCTATACAGATCTTAGACCGGGAAGTCAAAAAGCTAAGGAACAAGGAAGTACCCTTAGTAAAGGTTCTGTGGCGGAACGAACAATTCGAAGAAGACACATGGGAACGAGAGGAGGCAATACGATTAAAGTATCCGGAATTATTTTAACGTTCGGGACGAACTTTTTATAAGGTATGGAGGATTGTAACACCCAAAAAAATTTTCCCATATGAAATATTATGAATTCATGAAACATTATTATTATTATGAAATATTATGAATTCATGAAACATTATCATTATTAGGAAATTTCATGATGGGCTTGGCTTAATGGGCTTTGATATGGATTAGTGCAAAATGTGATAAAAAGAAGAGGTAGAAAGGAGGAAGCAAGGATCGAACCTTGAACCTCCTAGTTGCACTAATCATGTCATAACCAACACACCAAGCTATGTTTCATGTTGAGAGAATAAGAAACATGCTTGTTAAAGCTAGGGAAGTGAAGAGACATGTCTCTTCATGAGAAAAGTATAAATAAGTGAAGGGAAGTTGGAATAACTTCCTCTCTTCTTCTTCCTCACTCTTCCCTCTTCAAAACCGAAAACTCTCCCCTCCCCTTCTCAAATTTTTGAAACTCCAACCCTAGGTTTCCTCCATAAGAAAAAAAACTCCCAAGAGGGCCCTATAGAGAGACTACCTTCTACTAAAGCAAGGCTAAGGAAAAGAAGCGCAAGAAGAGCTCTCCTCTCCTCCTCTTCAAGGACTTCTTGGGGGAGATTCAAGCGAGAGGATGTAAGTAATCCCCTCACCTACATTACAATAGTTTTGAGTGTTTAAAAAGGGTTTAAACATAGGATGAAGCTCTTGATGTTTTCGGCCAAGAAGGTTTTTAGGGCTTGCGAGGGTTTAAACTACTCCTATACTTGCATATGTTTTTCCTCATGATGTGTGACTAAATATATGATGATAATATGATGTTTTCCTTGTCCTTAAGCCCCCAAAAACCCGGAGTAGGCTTGCTGGAATTTTCGGCCAAGGACCTCTTTTAGGGCTTAGAGAGGTTTAAACTCCTAGTATGCTTGATAATGACCCTCCCTATAATATATAAGATGATATGTGATGTAAATATGGTTTATTCATGATTTTAACATGCTTGGAAACTAAGGTATGTATGCTAGAATTTTCAGTAAAGAATGATAAGTAGGACTTAAGAAGGGGCAACAACCCCAACATGCCTTCTAATGTCTCCTCTATGATGCCTACCTTAATGTATGATGTTAGTGTAATGTTTTTCATGGTTTATCATGCTCTAAACTTAGAGTTTATATGCTGGAATTTTCTGATTAAATAAGAATTTGGGCTAAGGGGGAAGCTACAACCCCAATTAGGCACGCCAAGGATGCCCATGATATGCTATGAGTAGTATAGGTGATAACATGTCTTCTCCCATGCTTTTTCATGCTCTAAGAATCATGATGTACATGTCTATGTTTAAGCTCTTTAAGCACCCTTATGTTATGCATGGCTTATGTATGATGAAATGCCTAAGAGATGCTTCCTTGTAAGTCGGGACTAAGAGCACTCTTCATGATAAGATAAGAGGCATGTCATGCTCATGATATGACAATGAAGTGATAGGTTATGATGATATGCTTATGATATGATAAGAATGTGCTATGCAACCCCTAGGTCGACGGACTATGAACGGACCTAGTAAGAAACAAGAGTGTGCTATGCTTATGATATGATAAAAAATCCATGTATGCTATTTTACTTTGTATGGCTTGTACCGGACCCTAGCAAGGTCCACGGGTGGGCTCCGGATGCAGCCCCTAGGTCGACGGACTATGAACGGACCTAGTAAGGGGATGGGCTCCCGAGACGCCCCTAGGTCGACGGACTATGAACAGACCTAGTAAGGGGATGGGCTCCCGAGACGCCCCTAGGTCGACGGACTATGAACGGACCTAGTTTCCCTAGTAGGTTAGAGACTAGCTACCTCGGCCTATTAGGGATGCGCGCATTATGTATGTATGTATGTGGTACAAGTCGGGATCCCCCAAATGATGATGGATGTATGTTTAAGTACCTATATGTATGATTTTAAGAAAAGCATATGCATGAACTCATCCTATACATGTTTTCAAAAGAGCATCTTGCATTCGCATTTTTGTCATGACTATATGTCTATTATGCTATAAAGGTGAATTATGTTAAGTTCAAGTATGCTTCTTATGATAAGTACATATGCTTCCTTATGCTATGTTAAGTTAAGTGTTTTTAATGCTATGCACTATTATGACGTGATGCTTTCTCTACTTGATGGAACGTATGATTTTGTGAGTAGGAAGGGATCTTACTAAGCTATATGCTTATAGTTTCCATGTTTCCCTTGTACTGCAGAAAAGGGTAAGGAATGGATAAACTAAAGGGAGCAGCAGGAGGGGCAAAGATGTGTGTCGTGGTGGCATGGTGGAAGAAGATCTACTCATGTTTTGTTTAGTTATGCATATGCTGAGTATTGCATGTTAAATGTTGAATCATACTTACTAAGTTGCTACTTGCTGATATTTAGACTCATATGGATATTTCATGCTCACTCTCGCTCATATGCTAAGTACTTAGTTTAGACTTGCTAACGAACTTTAGTATTATGTTATCCTTCCTCATACTTACTACTCTGTCTTAAGAAATGGCTATGTGGCATGCTTCTATTATGCAAGTAAGAATGTAAAGGTACCTAGCATGCTCTCCTCAATGTCTAAGATGTTTAAAAGGTTTCATGCTTACATGTTCAAGTACAAGATTATACAAGTTTCATGTTCAAGTTTCAAGTTTCAAACGCTTCCGCTAAAACGAAAACTATGTTCGCGTAACCCCGCCCTAGTGTGAGAAGGGCGGGCGTTACAGTCGACTGGTGTAGAGCAGTTGGTTAGTGCTTTAGTCATGCAATGCAGAGGTTGGGGGATCGAATCCTGCCAAGATAATAAAATAAAAGTTTTTTTATTGTAACGACCCGGCCCATTTGGCGGCCCATTTGGCGGTCTCGACCGTCGACCGTCGACCGTGCCGTTACCAATACTAGGTCTTCCCACTCCTGGGCGTGGATTTGTGCCTTCCCAGGATTCGAACTCTAGACCCAGGCTTAAATCTAGTTCTATGTGAATCCTGAATACCAATAGCTCAATTGGTATTCAGGATTCACATAGAACTAGATTTAAGCCTGGGTCTAGAGTTCGAATCCTGGGAAGGCAAAAATCCACGCCCAGGAGTGGGAAGACCTAGTATTGGTAACGGCACGGTCGACGGTCGACGGTCGAGACCGCCAAATGGGCCGCCAAATGGGCCGGGTCGTTACAATAAAAAGGCGCTTAGCTCAATTGGTATTCAGGATTCACAAAGAACTAGATTTAAGCCTGGGTCTAGGGTTCGAATCCTGGGAAGGCAAAAATCCACACCCAGGGGTGGGAAGACCTAGTATGAGTAACGGCACGGTCGACGGTCGACGGTCGAGACCGCCAAATGGGCCGCCAAATGGGTCGGGTCGTTACAATAAAAAGGCGCCTTTTTATTGTAACGACCCGGCCCATTTGGCGGCCCATTTGGCGGTCTCGACCGTCGACCGTCGACCGTGCCGTTACCAATACTAGGTCTTCCCACTCCTGGGCGTGGATTTTTGCCTTCCCAGGATTCGAACTCTAGACCCAGGCTTAAATCTAGTTCTTTGTGAATCCTGAATACCTATAGCTCAATTGGTATTCAGGATTCACAAAGAACTAGATTTAAGCCTGGGTCTAGAGTTCGAATCCTGGGAAGGCAAAAATCCACGCCCAGGAGTGGGAAGACCTAGTATTGGTAACGGCACGGTCGACGGTCGACGGTCGACGGTCGAGACCGCCAAATGGGCCGCCAAATGGGCCGGGTCGTTTCCGTTGTCACAGGTCAGATATTTATTTACAGTCAGTATGCTACTGCTTTATTTGACACTGGGGCAACGCATTCGTTTATCTCTATGCAATATGCCAAAAGAAATAATATGTCACTACAAGATTTAGACTGTAAATTTCTGACAACACTGCCCTCGGGTGAGGTGATGCCCTCTACCCAAATGCTACGGGCCGCACCAATCAGAATCGCAGATAGGGAACTTTACTGTGATCTGATAGTGCTAGATTTGTCAGATTATGATGTGATATTGGGCATGGATTTCTTGAACAAATATGGCGCCTCTATTGAGTGCCGTAAACGAAGAGTTATCTTCCGACCTGAGGTGAAAATTCTATTTGAATTTATCGGAGAGCCGAAGAAGAGGACAAGTAAATTCTTGTCGGCTCTGAAAGCAAGGAAGATGTTAGAAAAGGGATGCTCGGGATTTCTAGCTCGTGTGGTTGATACCAGTCCTACAGAGGGCCCGAAGCTAGAAGACGTCAAAGTAGTATGCAATTACCCAGAGGTATTTCCCGATGACTTACCAGGGTTAGCACCTGAAAGAGATATAGAATTTGCAATTGAGTTAGTTCCTGGTACTAACCCCATTTCTAAGGCACCATACCGTATGGCGCCGACGGAATTAAAGGAATTACAAGGGCAGTCACAAGAGCTTCTTGACAAGGGACTCATCCGCCCTAGTCATTCCCCCTGGGGAGCTCCCGTACTGTTTGTAAAAGAAAAGAAGGATGGGTCGATACGAATGTGTATCGACTATCGGGCACTGAATAATGTGACTATCAAGAACAGGTACCCTCTACCCCGGATAGATGACCTGTTCAGATCTTAGACCGGGAAGTCAAAAAGCTAAGGAACAAGGAAGTACCCTTAGTAAAGGTTCTGGGGCGGAACGAACGATTCGAAGAAGCCACGTGGGAACGAGAGGAGGCAATACGATTGAAGTATCCGGAATTATTTTAAAGTTCGGGATGAACTTTTTATAAGGTAGGGAGGATTGTAACGCCCCGAAATTTCCCATATGAAATATTAGGAAATATATAAATTCATGAATATGAAATATGGTGAAATTCATGAAATAGTATCATGAAATATTATGAAATATTATGAATTCGTAAATATGAAATATTATGGAATTCATGAAATAGTATCATGAAATATTATGAAATATTATGAATTCATAAATATGAAATATTATGGAATTCATGAAATAGTATCATGAAATATTATGAATTCATAAATATGAAGTATTATGGAATTCATGAAATATTATCATGAAATATTATGAATTCATAAATATGAAATATTATGGAATTCATGAAATAGTATCATGAAATATTATGAAATATTATGAATTCATAAATATGAAATATTATGGAATTCATGAAATATTATCATGAAATATTATGAAATATATATGAATTCATGGAATATAATTAATATTATGAGATTTCATGATGGGCTTGGCTTAATGGGCTTGGATTACTGCAAAATGTGATAAAAAGGAAATATAGAAGGGAGGAAGCAGGGATTGAACCTTGAACCTCCTAGTTGCACTAGCCATGTCTTAACCATTGTACCAAGCCATGTTCTTCACAAAGTGAGACTAGTTCTTCACAAAGTGAGACTATCATTAATATTATGAAATTTCATGATAGGCTTGGCTTAAAGGGCTTTGATATGGATTAGTGCAAATTGTGATAAAAAGAAGAGGTAGAAGGGAGGAAGCAAGGATTGAACCTTGAACCTCCTGGTTGCACTCTCCATGTCTTAACCACTACACCAAGCATTGTTTCTTGTTGAGAGAATAAGAAACATGCTTGTTAAGCGTGTAATAGTGAAGAGACATGTCTTTTCATGAGAAAAGTATAAATAAGAGAGGGAAGAGGTGTGAGTAACTTCCTCTTCTTCTTCCTTTTCTCTTCCCCACCGAAACTTCATTGTCCCTCTCCCTTGTGTTTTCGAAAAATACAACCTAGGGTTTCTAACCCTAGGGAAGTGGAAGGAAGGAGACTATCTAAAGGGTCTTGCCCTCCACTAGGGCCAAGAAGTTCTAGAGGAGTTTTGGCGAAAGGAACCTCCACTTCTCCTTCAACCAAGGGTACCCTAAGGATCTAGGGAAGGCGAAATTCAAGCGAAAGGATGTAAGTATCCCCTCGCCTGCAGTGTAATTGTTATTGAATGTTTCTTTGGTGTCCTTGTTTTCGAAAATGGGAGTTCCTCCCTTGTAACCATTCAGCCACCACCAAGACAAGGGTCTTGGTTGCTTCTTGATGCATGAGGATACTCCTAGGAACTTAGGGTATGGATGTATGTTGTTTCCCATCATGTTGTGATAAGGAAAAGTAGGGTTATCCACCCTACAACTTTCGGCCAAGAGGGAATGGGCTAGGTTTTATTGGGTTGTTTGCTATCCTATGATGTGTCCATGTTTAGTAGTGTAGGTAAGGTGTTTGAATAAATGCTTGTGTGAAGGTTTAATTTCAAAACCCTAGTTTCCCTACCCTACACCATTCGGCCAAGGCATGAAACCTTAGGGTTTGTGAAGGTTAAATTATTTTATGTGATATGCTTATGTAAAATGATATGAGATGTATATGCATGTGATATTCAAAGGAAATGTTTGATTGGATTCCTTAGCATGTAACATTTGGCCAAGGCATGAAACATGAGGTTGTGAAGGACAACTTACCCTATGAGATTATGATTGTGTTTAGTAAGATCATAGGCCTATATATGTGATGATTGTATGAGATGTACCCTAGGAGATATGCTTATGTTTGGGATGATGATATGTATATACAAATGATGTTTAAATGGAATGTTGGATTAGGAAAAAAATGGAACTCTCCCTAGCCTTGAGTTTCGGCCAAGACCCTAGTTTTAGGGTTAGGAACCATTTGATTTACCCATGAAGCATGCTACCACTTCCTATGATATGAATATCATTTATGTGATCAACCTTGTCATATATAAGATATGTTTAAGGGGTTGAATTATGATCTATGTATGAGCATGCATTATAGCCCATAGGGCACCCTTATGAAATGCATGCTTTATACTAGGCTAGTTGTCATGATTATGGAGATCTATGTATGAGCATGCATTATAGCCCATGGGGCACCCTTATGAAATGCATGCTTTATACTAGGCTAGTTATCATGATTATGGATGCATACATATGCATAAGAATGAGCCTTGTAGGGTATGAACAAAGAAGGCTTAGGGCCTAAAGAATGCTTCCCTAGAAGGTTGGGATTAAGAGCATACTTTATGAAAATGAAGAACATGATAATTATTTTATTTTGTAATGGCTTGTACTATAGACTCTTAAAGCGAGTCAAATGATTATGATACTAGGCTGAAGGACTTCTGAGAAGGCCTAGTAAACCCTAGTGGTTCGGGATTAGCTACCTCGTTCCTATTCAGGGGCGCGCGCAAAACATGAAGTACAAGCCGGGCCCTAATGATTATGCTATATTCAAGTATTATGTTTATATGTTTTCAAAGAAACCTTCCTATGAAGTTAATATGCTTAGATGTTTAACATGCTTAAACACTTACCATGCTTGAATGTGATTTATTCTCTTATCTTTCTATGATATGGCTTTTGCGAGTAGGACAGGATCTTACTAAGCATTTGTGCTTACTAGTTTATATGTTGTCTTATGCTGCAGATAAGGGTAAGAGACACTTAAACTAAAGGAAGAGGCAGGAGGGCTGAAGATGTGTGGGGTGGTGGCTCGGGAAATAAAGATCTTCATATCTACAATATTATGCTTATGATAACATTTCTTTAGTAATGAATGTTACACTTGGATTACTCATATACTTGACTATATTATGAGTTGAACCTATCATGTTATAGGTTGGTTTTGAACAAACATGCTTAGTACTTTGTTATTAGTACTTTAAGAAAGAAAAAAAATATTATACGAATGATAGTACGTGACCCCGCCCCGAGAGTAGATATAAGGGTGGGCGTTATAAGTTGGTATCAGAGCATGAAAAAGCATGGGAGAAGACATGTTATCACCTATACTACTCATAGCATATCATGAGTATCCTTGGCGTGCCTAATTGGGGTTGTAGCTTCCCCCTTAGCCCACATTCTTATTTAATCAGAAAATTCCAGCATATAAACTCTATGTTTAGAGCATGATAAACCATGAAAAACATTACACTAACATCATACATTAAGGTAGGCATCATAGGGGAGACATTAGAAGGCATGTTGGGGTTGTTACCCCTTCTTAAGTCCTACTTATCATTCTTTACAGAAAATTCCAGCATATAAACTCTATGTTTAGAGCATGATAAACCATGAAAAACATTACACTAACATCATACATTAAGGTAGGCATCATAGAGGAGACATTAGAAGGCATGTTGGGGTTGTTACCCCTTCTTAAGTCCTACTTATCATTCTTTACAGAAAATTCCAGCATACATACCTTAGTTTCCAAGCATGTTAAAATCATGAATAAATCATATTTACATCACATATCATCTTATATATCATAGGGAGGGTCATTATCAAGCATACTAGGAGTTTAAACCTCTCTAAGCCCTAAAAGAGGTCCTTGGCCGAAAATTCCAGCAAGCCTACTCCGGGTTTTTGGGGGCTTAAGGACAAGGAAAACATCATATTATCATCATATATTTAGTCACACATCATGAGGAAAAACATATGCAAGTATAGGAGTAGTTTAAACTCTCGCAAGCCCTAAAAACCTTCTTGGCCGAAAACATCAAGAGCTTCATCCTATGTTTAAACCATTTTAGGCACTCGAAACTATTGTAATGCAGGTGAGGGGATTACTTACATCCTTTCGTTTGAATTATACTACCCTAACTCTTTAGGGTACCCTTTGGTTGAAAGAGAGTGAGAGTTTCTTTGCTAAGACTTTCTCTAGAACCTTTGGCCCTAGTAGAGAGCAAGGTCCTTAGGTGAGATCTCCTTCCTTCCAAACCCCTAGGGTTGGAGCCCTAGGTTTACTTTTCGAAAATTGATAAGGGGAGGGGCTTGGGTTTCGGTGGAGAAGGGTGAGGAAGAAGAAGAAGAAGAGGAAGTTATTCCAACTTCCCTTATTTATACTTCTCTCATGAAAAGACATGTCTCTTCACTTCCCTAGCTTTTAACAAGCATGTTTCTTATTCCCTCTACAAGAAACATTGCTTGGTTTATTGGTTATGACATGGTGAGTGCAACGAGGAGGTTCAAGGTTCAATCCTTGCTTCCTCCTTTCTACATCTTCTTTTTATTTCATTTTGCACTAATCCACATCCAAGCCCATTAAGCCAAGCCCATCATGAAATTTCATAATAATAATAATATTTCATGAATTCATAATATTTCATAATATTTCATAATAATATTTCATGAATTCCATAACATCTCATATTCATGAATTCATAATATTTAATAATAATATTTCATGAATTCATAATATTTCATATTCACGAATTCATAATGTTTCATAATATTTCATGATAATATTTCATGAATTCCATAATATTTCATATTCATGAATTCATAATGTTTCATAATATTTCATGATAATATTTCATGAATTCCATAATATTTCATATTCATGAATTCATAATGTTTCATAATATTTCATAATAATATTTCATGAATTCCATAACATCTCATATTCATGAATTCATAATATTTAATAATAATATTTCATGAATTCATAATATTTCATATTCACGAATTCATAATGTTTCATAATATTTCATGATAATATTTCATGAATTCCATAATATTTCATATTCATGAATTCATAATGTTTCATAATATTTCATGATAATATTTCATGAATTCCATAATATTTCATATTCATGAATTCATAATGTTTCATAATATTTCATGATAATATTTCATGAATTCCATAATATTTCATATTCATGAATTCATAATATTTAATAATAATATTTCATAATATTTCATATGGGAAATTTTGGGGTGTTACAATATACATGTTTGACCATGATATGATTATGTATATGTTTTCATGTGCGATTCACACTTATTGCCGTATGATGCATATACATTATTGCCATGATGCATTTATGGTATATGCCTCTCATATACAATTCAACTTTATCCTTCATTTTATTATGGGTTTGGGGAGAGACCCATGGTTAAGGAGGAGTTATGTTGAAACTTAATAACCATACTTTTTTCGATGTTTGACAGAGGGGGAGAGAATGGTTGATAAAGTTTAGGGTTGTGATCGTGTACGAAAATTGAATGAACTTCAATTTATCTAATACCTAAACTTAAATTGGGATTGTCAAACAACAAAAAGAGGGAGATTGTTGATGCAGTCTGGCCAGATTGTTGTTTTAGTGTTGACACTGATTTTAGTTTAGGTTGATGAGATGATTGGGATTAAGTCCTGGTCGGGGACTGGGCACGGACTTGGATGAAATCCTAGCTTGAGAAGCTAGGTGGATGAAACCCTGGCTTGGAAGCCAGGTCCTAGCTTGGAGGGCTAGGTTGGATGAAATCCTGGCTTGGAGGGCCAGGTCCTAGCTTGGAGGGCAAGGTTGGATGAAATCCTGGCTTGGAGGGCCAGGTCCTAGCTTGGAGGGCTAGGTTGGATGAAACCCTGGCTTGGAGGGCCAGGTCCTAGCTTGGGATGCTAGGTTTGATGAAATCCTGGTGAGTGAAGCTAGGTCCTTGCTTGGGAAGCTAGGTTGAAGTCCCGGTGAGTGAGACTGGGTATGGAGTCTTGGTCCGGGGGACTGAGCACGAGTCAGAGAAAGCCGGGAGCCCGTTCTCTTGACTTTGAGAGGATTTGGCCATGCCTGGATCGGTCTGGTGACCGATCAGGGAAGTTGGCACGGTGTTCCCTCGTGGATCGGTCTGGTGACCGATCCAGCTATGTCTGATCGGTCTAGTGACCGATCAGGGAGCATACAGTGACTTTGTTAGGCTACTGATCGTCTCCTGATCGGTCTGGTGACCGATCAGGGAGACTATTCAGATCGTTCTGGTGAACAATCAGGGCGAGGTCAGTAGGCTTCAGGGAAAAACTTGGATCGGTCAGACTGACCGATCAATTGTCGCGAGCTTCTCACTATAACAGATCAGGCTGGAGCCTGATCAGTAAGGAGGTGCTCTGATCGGTCCCCAGACCATCAGGCCACATCCTGATCGGTCTGGTGACCGATCAGTAGGCTTGGGCTGAGAAATATGGAGAATTCCTGCAATGCTGTGGATCGGTCCGGCGACCGATCCACGTTCTGTGATCAGTCAGGGTGACTGATCACAAGAAGGTCGCGATTCTTGGTTTCTCATCGTGGACCGATCAGGCTGGAGCCTGATCGGACTGGACCTGTCCTGATCGGTCTGATGACCGATCAGGGGTCACTCTGATCGGTCTGGGGACCGATCACAGCCTAAACTTTAATTCAAATTCACTGTCAGATGCTCTGATCGCGTTTGTTTTCTCTGCCGATTCACTGATACACTGCTGATATGGTTTGATATTCATTTTCTAAGGGTCTGCTAAGTGTGCAGGTGATACAGGAGGATTCAAACATTCAAGGAGGGTCAATGGGAGACTTTCCATTGAGCAGGTTTGTACACATTCTCTTCTCAGGTTTCAACAGGTTCTGAGGTATGGCTAGTGACTGACGGAGGCTCAGCTGGAGAGGGTCTTCAGTGGACTGAGTGCTCAGGGAGGTCAGAGGGGTTCAGGCTGTGCTCAGTGGATGCTGGCGAAGCTTGGCGACGAGGAGAGGAAGCATAAGACAAACCTGGAAGCAGAGGAGCGAAAAAAATGAACAGACAGAAACTTGAGGAGTTTGGCTAGGCTGTGTCGAGAGCTCCCTATTGCTTTGTGCTTAAGTTTTCTTACTACATTCTTGTGAGGTTCTCTTCTCGAGTGTCTCGTGAGCTTAACTTGTATCAATCTGTGAGACAACTTGTGGAGAGGTTTCTCCACCGAGAAGGAGGCTTAAGTTTATCCGGTGTTCACCGGGGCTTGATCTGCCGACGATCAAGGGATCGCCCACCTTACGGGTACACCAAGGAGTAGGGGCAAGTTATCCACGAACCTTGTACATCGCTGTGTTAGCGTCGGTTTGATTCCTTACTCTGTTTTGTTCGTTCTATTATATTGTGTTTCCGCTGCTAACTTTGACACAGAAAGAATGTTCTAACAAGAGGGGCTTATTTGAGTGTCTGGCTACATTCACCCCCCCCCCTTCTAGCCATCCAAGTTCCAACACGCTTGTCTTATTCTTAAAAAGACTTTAACTTTTTCCTCAAAAAGGGTACAAAAAGACTTTTTTAAAAACTGCATGTTTTTGAAAGCTTCAGTGGGAGAATCTTTAATTCAGGGGGAGCTTGATGCATGCTTTTCAAAAATTATTTTTTAAAGGGGAAAGAGAGGAAATATGTCTGCTTTAATAACTGCTTTACTTTTCTGCTTTAACTTAACTTTTGAACTAGGCTGCCATAAATCAAAAAGAGGGAGATTATTGGTGCTGGAAGCACCAAATCAAACCTGGGTTTTGATAATGGCAAAGGGTTCATAGTTAAGGTTATGTTGTGATCTAATAAATCTGTTAAGTATGCAAGAAAAGTCCTAAGTAAGCTAGGCATGAAGTCCTGACCGATGGTTGGGCAATAAGTCCTGGTCGTGGATTGGGCATCGAAGACCTGACCGAGGGTTGGGCTTAAGTCCTGGTCGTGCACTGGGCACCGAAGACCTGACCGAGGGTTGGGCAATAAGGCCTAGTCATGTACTGGGCACCGAAGTCCTAATCCGAAAGTGTTAGTAGGAGCCCTAGAGCCAATTATGTGATGATTGACTAGGGGTATTTTGTATCATATTCTATTATTAATAAAGGCATGTTTTGTTATTATACTTACTTTGTATTCTGTGCCGAATGACTAAGTATAATAATGTCCTTGCGTAGTAGGTTCTTATCTACATTATATCGATTGGTTGAATCGATAGTGAGATAATGTAGAGAACACTACACTAAATTATTCCTAGTCAAGCATCAATTATTCAGGGACAATATTGATGCATGGAGACTAGCATGTAGGTCAACTGATGACTTGAGCTTACAAGTCAGGGATATGTGATATCAAGTTGACACATGGGTATACATTGGAGAATGTGTACTGAATGACCCGCCATGAGAAAGTTTTATAGATTGTCATATGAGTGTCATAGACTTTCTCATGTGACTATTAGTATGAATAGTCCTTAGACCTGAAGTCACTACGGTTCCCTACATAAGGAGTTATGTACTTTGGTATCGTCAAACGTCACATGTAACAGGGTGGACTATAAAGGCGATCACTGGGTATGTAATGAATTATGCGGAGGGATGTGAGTGATGTAGATGGGATCTATCCCTCCCATATGATGGGAGTGATATCTACGGGCCCCTTAATCGACTAGGACTACTGAAACGCATGGCCATGCTCAAATGAGTCAATATGAAATATTGAGCTCATTTGTTTGAGTGAGTCTACTCGGGGATCAAGAAACACAAGATTGATTGAGGATGACATGGTCTATGCCTTATTGATCAATCTAGATATCAAGGATAGAAGGACAAGGTCATACACTATCATAGTCACGGTGGTTTAGTCAGATCTTGACTTTTCTTGTTACTTGGGTAGCAATGATGCATTGCTAAATGCCGCTCATTGCTTATGTGTCTAAAGTGTTTAGGCACATTGCCAACGTCACGAGAACCTATTGGGTCACACACAATGGACACAATGCTTCGGGAAAGTTGATCGGCAAATCTGAGCCCGAGTTGGGAACATGGGAGATCTGAGCCCGAGTTGGGAACTCGGGAGGTCAGTTCGGAGGACTCGAATTGGGAACTCGAGAGAGACTAAGTCGGAGCTCTGCGGACCGAGTCGGAGCTCGATGGACCGAGTCGGAGCTCGGTGGACCGAGTCCGAGCTCGGCGGACTGAGTCGGAGCTCGGCGGACTGGGTCGACACTCGGCAGACTGGGTCAGAGCTCGGCAGACTGGGTCGGGAGCTCGCCACTCGGGAGATTTGGTTGGGAGACCAAGTCGCAAGCCCGAGAGACCTGGTCGGAATTGCATGAAGGAAAGAGAAAAGCCTCTCTTCATTGGATGAAAAGATTATTTTCTTGCATGGGAAAAGATGAAGAGTCGCATTAAAAAATGTGCTCTTTATTGCTAATAATAAAGGAAGCCAAAGAGACACAAACTGTTGGATCGAGAAATTCGAGAGAGGGGGGGTGAATGTCGCAATTCGTTCGGATTTAAAAAGAGCGGGTGCGCAGCGGAAATAAAAGAGAACACAACAACGCAAACACAGCCGGTTTACTTGGTTCGGAGCCTGGGTCGACTCCTACTCCAAGGCCCACGGTCGTTGACCGTTTCTGCGGGCAATTCTATAAGTTCGCAAAGTTTACACAAATAATAATAAAAATATTCTCGTAAACTTAAATACAACTCTTGTTACCGACGTCCGGTGAAGATTGAAGTTCTGGAGCAGCGGGACGTCGTCGGCTTGAGTTGGCAGCTTTCTGGAGCGTGTCGTGGAAGCAGAAGAGCGTAGAATTGTCGAAGGAATTGGTTGTTCAAGAATAGGGTCGAGGCCCTCTTTATATAGGGCAGGGGGCGCCCGACATGCTCGGGGCGCCCCCCACGTGGCTCTTGATCCGGCGAGCCCTCTGGTCAAGGCTGATCTCTTCATCTTCGGGATCAGCTTTGACCGGGGCGCTCGACGCGCGCGGGGCTCCCGGTTGACCGGTCAAAGCGTCATCTTCAGGGCTTCGCGAGAGTGAGCTGCAGCAGCCTTCAGTGGCGTGGCACAGTGGGCGCCCGAGACACGCGGGGCGCCCGACATGCGCGGGGCGTCCGAAACATCCGGGGCGCCCCCAAATGTGCTGCTGTCGGGGCGTTTACTTGCTCTGCTGACTTTGGGTTGACTCTGGGGCGCCCGAAACATCCGGGGCGCCCTGCTCAGTTACTGCCTCACTCCTTTGAGGCTCTCTGAGCTGCAGAAACACAGTCCTTCGGTCCTGCATCCAGGGATAGTCCAAAACAGCAATTAATAAGTTAATTTTACACAGCCTTGGCTGTCTTGGTTCTGACTTTGGTCTCCAAAATGGAGCCCTAGGTCGAACCGACGCCTAATGTTCCCTCAAGGAGAACGCGTCCTCACCTACTCCTCTCGGGAGAGTTTTACCTGGTGCCAACCGGATCCTCCAGTTGGACTTTTGCCCAGCAGTCCTTCGCCAGGTCTTGAGTTACCAAGCTTCCCTTCGCTTGGTGCCTAGCAGCCCTTCGCTAGGTTTTTTCTTCTGGCAGCCCTTCGCCAGGACTTGGTTTTTGCCCAGCAGCCCTTCGCCAGGTCTTGAGTTTCGCCTAGCAGCCCTTCGCTAGGACTTGGTTTTCGCCTAGCAGCCCTTCGCCAGGACTTGGTTTTCGCCCAGCAACCCTTCGCTAGGACTTGGTTTCCTGACAGCCCATCGTCAGGTGCCTAGCATCCTTCGCTAGGACTTGGTTTTCGCCCAGCAACCTTCGCCAGGACTTGGTTTCCTGACAGCCCATCGTCAGGTGCCTAGCAGCCCTTCGCTAGGACTTTGTTTCCTGCACTCTCAGTGAACAACGTTAGATCACAAATAACCCTTAACTTTGAATCCTTTGCCAATATCAAAACAAGGTTCGATCTGGTGCTTCTTGCACCAACACAAACCTCTTCATATTCATGGGATGATTATAAAAGAGGGCCTTGTGACATTGGATGAGGTCTTCTTCTTGCCTTAGCTTTTCCCCTTCCCTTCCTCTCTTCTTCCTCTCCTCTACTCTTGGCCGAAACTTTACTGTAAGGTTCTTGGTGATTTCGAGCTGCCTCAAGTTGCTAGCACAACTAAGGTAGTTCTCCCGAAGTTGAGAGATTGTATCCGTGTGGATACGAATAGAGGCACGGATGTTTGAACGTGCAAGAGATCTGGCACTTCATGGACGAGCGAGATAACCGAAGGGCACACTTCAAAGGTATATCTTCTTTAGAAGTAGATGTAGATCAACTTTGTACGAGTTTTTCTTTCGCATGGATCGCTCGTGGGTTCTTGTTTCCGCTGTGTTTTTATTGTTTTGTGTCGGGAGAACCCAACAGGAAGATCGAGCAAAAGTCCAACCGGAGGAGCCGGTTGGCAAAAAGGTAACTTCTCTTGAGAGGAGTAGGCGAGGACGCGCTCCCCGGATGAGGGAACATTAGGCGTCGGTTCGACCTAGGGTTCCATTACGGAAGCCCAAATGCAGAACCAAGACAGCGCAGGCTATTATTTGTACTTAATTTATCTATTATTGTTGTTCTGGAACTAACCTTGGTTGCAAGAGCAAAGGTAATAGTTTTCTACATCCCAGGCGCCTGAGCCGACTTAGGTGCCCGAGAACACAGGCGCCTGTATTAATACAGGTGCCCCAGATGAGTGATTCCAGAGTCTGCGAAGCTGAGCCTCCACGTCAGCATGGGAGGCACCCGTGAGCAGTCAAGCCCCCCAGACGTCCCAGGCTCCCTGGATAAGGGGATAAGCACTGGTCGAGTCTACGGATAAGGACGCGCCCAACTCGGCGATGTGGTAGGCACCCTACAGTAATAGGGGTGCCCTGGACGTCTGTATAAAAAGGGGTTCACCCCCTTGCTTCCAGATAACAATTCTTTCAACTCAATCACTCAAGCGCTCAGTTCTATTTTCTCCATGCTCGATTTCCAAGCGCCAACAACGCTCCAGATCAACGACCTGCTACTCCGATCTTTAATTTCTTTTTCAGTCGTCGGTATTTTTTTAAGTGCTTAACATTAATTATGTATTCGTTCTTCAACTATTGTAATATTCTCCGAAATATAGAATTACATAACAAAAATGGTCAAGGACAGTGGATCTTGGAGTAGGAGCCGTTCTAGACTCCGAACCAAGTAAAAGAACGTGTGGTAGCATTGATTTAATTTTCCACTGCATAATATTCTAACTAATCCAAAGTTTTTATCGATATTCACCCCCCCTATCGATTCTAAACGATCCCACAATAAGGTCATGTTTGGTTTAACCCTTGATCACTTTGACTACCCTTAAGTTATCTAACATTGTCACTAACTTTAGTATAATGTCGAACATCGAAACACTTGAGGATAACTGTTCATTACTAATGCATTTTGCACCAACACAAGGATCAGGTTCATGTTCACCAGGGACATGTCCAAAGACTCTCCCAAAATTATAAATCTGTCAGGTTATCTAACAACCCTCCCACTATGACGAGGTACTACCTGTATATCATCTGTAACACGCGGTGCAATCGCTTATGGTATATCATCCTGTACCATTGGTACTAAAGTAGAAACTTCCCGTCTTATTTCCTCTAAAATAATCTTACTCATGGGCTTGTAGTTCATTACATAGTCCTCTTCTAAAAATCGGGCATTCATGCTAACAATGACCTTCTGATCTTAAGGACTATAAAACAAACCACCTTTCATTCCTCTAGGATAGCTTACAAACAAGCAAACTTTCGTACGAGATTCCAACTTATCAGCGTCTCCTTTCAGCACATGTGTTGGAGTACCCCAACCGAATATGTCTCAGACTTGGCTTACGTGTTGGGTTCTCCTGGCACAAAATCATAAAAATACAGCGGAAACAAGAACCCTCGAGCGATCCATGCGAAAGAAAAACTCGTACAAAGTTGATCTACATCTACTTCTAAAGAAGATATACCTTTGGAGTGTGCCCTTTGCTTATCCCGCTCGTCCAAGGTACGCCGGATCTCTTGCACATTCAAGTGTTCGTGCCTCAATTCATATCCACATGGACACAATCTCTAAACTTCGAGAGAACTACCTCAGTTGTACTAGCAACTTGAGGTAGCTCGCAGAACACCAAGAACCCTACAGTAGGGTTTCAGCCAAAGGAGGAAGATGAGGGAGGGAAGAAGGAGAGGAAGAAGACCCCATCCAAAGTCACAAGGCCCTCTTTTATACTCATCCCATGAATATCAAGAGGTTTGTGTCTCTTTGGCTTCCTTCATTAATACCAATAAAGAGCACATCTTTTCATGTGGGTCTTTGTCATTTCCCATGCAAGAAAAGAATCTTTTCTTTTCCCTTCATTAAACACTTTAATGAATTTCTCTTTAATCCCAACCGGGCCTCTCGGGCTTCCGACCTATCTCCCGACCATGTCTGCCGAGTGCGAGCTCTGACCCAATCTGCCGAGTTCCGACCCAGTCTGCCGAGTGCCGACTCAGTCTGCTGAGTGTCGACCTAGTCTACCTTCCCAAGTTCCCAACTCGGGCTCGGACTTCCCGAGTTCCTAACTCGGGCTCTCACTCAGTTTTCCCGAAGCATCATGTCCTTAGTGTGTGACCCAATAGGCTCTTGTGACATTGGCAATGCGCCTAAATACTTTAGACACATAAACAATGAGCGGCATCTAGCAATGTATCATTGCTATCCAAGTAATAAGAAAAGTCGAGATCCGACTAAACCTCCGTGACTATGATAATGTTGTTGATGCAGTCTGGCCCTGATTGTTATTTTGGTGTTGACACCGATTTTAGTTTAGGTGGATGATTATTGATTATGATTAAGTCCTGATCGAGGATCAGGCATGGTATGGAAAATCCTAGCTTGGAGGCTAGGTGTTGGAAAATCCTAACCTGGAGGGTTAGGTGTTGAAAATCCTAGCTTGGAGGGCTAGGTGGGTGAAAAGTCCTAATTCGGAATAGGTGGGTGAAAAGTCTTAGCTTGGAGGGCTAGGTGAAAAGTCTTAACGTGGAGGGTTAGGTGCAAATTCCCATCTTGGAGAATTAGGTGAAAAAGTCCTGGCTTGGAGGGTCAGGTCATAGCTTGGAGGGCTAGGTTTGGAAAGTCCTGATCCGGAAGAGTTAGGTGAAAAGTCCTAGCTTAGAGGGCTAGGTGAAAAGTCCTAACTTGGAGGGTTAGGTGCAAATTCCCAACTTGGAGGGTTAGGTAAAAAATCCTTAGCTTGGAGGGCTAAGGTGGATGAAACCCTAGCTTGAGGGCTAGGTTGGAGAGTTGGCACGGTGCTCCTTCGTGGATCGGTCTGGTGACCGATCCAGCGATGATTGATCGGTCTGGTGACCGATCAGGGAGTATGCGTTTCACCCACTGCTTGGCTCCTGATCGGTCTGGTGACCGATCAGGGAGCAAACAGTGAGGTTGAGTTCCCTTGCTGATCTGCTCCTAATCGGTCTGGTGACCGATCAGGATCACTATGCAGATCGTTCTGGAAAACGATCCAGTGTCGTAGGTTCCTCTCTATGATCGATCAGGACGGAGCCTGATCGGTCTGGACCCAGCCTGATCGGTCTGGTGACCGATCAGGATGTTTCCTGATCGGTCCGATGATCGATCAGGAGGTCTGGACTGCGAAGCTCAGAAATCGCCCGATAAAGGGGTGGATCGGTCGGGTGATCGATTCACAACCTGGGATCGGTATGGTGATCGATTCAGGAGAGTCCCAAAGAAATCGCAATTTCTAATCAAGCATTGGGGACCGATCAGGACGGAGCCTGATCAGGTCTGGACTCAGCCTGATCGGTCTGGTGACCGATCAGGAGGTTCTCCGATCGGTCCGGTGACCGATCACCTTAATTCAAATTGCACTGTCAGACGCTCTAATCGCGCCTGACCGTATCCGAATCTCTGTTGCTTACCTCTGATATTTGATTTACTGTGTGATATGCTGCTCTAACACTATGATTAAGCTGCAGGTGATAGGGGAGGATTCAAACACTCAAGGAGAAGTCAATGGAGGATTTCAATGGAGCAGGTTTATCCGTTTTCCATCTCAGGTTGCAATGGCCGGAGCTGCAGACTGGAGCGGCTGACTGGAGCTTGGCTGAGGGGAGCTCAGGAAGTCCAGGAAGGGCTCAGTGGTAGCTGGCGTTGGCAAGGAAGCAGCTGGAGGCTGCAGGAGATGCTGTCACCTGGTGCTGAGTGGAGAAACAAAAGGGCGGAAGAAGGCTTCGATGAAGCAGAGTTCTAGAGTTCGCGAACTAAGTTCTTGCTGCGCCTGTGTGTTCTCCACATCTAGCTTGTGCGTTCTGAAGTTTTCATCACCTTGAGCAAGCTACTGCAATCGAGAAGCAATCATCCATTACTTGAGCGCTTGAAGGAGAGAGCAAGAGGCTTGGAGTCCGACAGCGGGAAGACACGAGGAAGGGTTTCTTGCGTGAGATCGCCGCTGGGTGGAGCTCAGGAAAGCTTGCTGTGTTCTTGTCCTTGCTAAGTGTTTGAGTAAGATCCTTCTTGTTGTTTCTTTGTGCTTAAACTTGAATCTGTGATTGAAACGCTGTGGAGAGGTTTCTCCACCGAGAAGGAGGTTGCTTTCTATCCAGTGATAACCGGGGCTTGATCTGCCGACGATCAAGGGATCGCCCACCTTAAGGGCATGCCAAGGAGTAGGGGCAAGTTATCCCCGAACCTTGTAAACCCTCCTTGTTAACGATCTTGCTAGTGTGTCTACTTTGTTTTCGTTTTCTGTTTTCTGCTTACTCTGTGATTATTTCTTCCGCTGTGCTACTGATAAGTTTGAGTGCAGAAATTCGATTTGTGCCAATGGTCTAAGTGATTGGCTATATTCACCCCCCCTCCCTCTCTAGCCATCTGGGTTCCAACAAGTGGTATCAGAGCTTGGGGCTCTGTTCACGCCATAACATCCGAGAGTTATCAACAAGATAGCGTTGAGAGAAGGCTTTTCCACCACCCGACCTCCTTTCTTTGATGGCGCTGATTTTCAATATTGGAGATCAAAGATGGAATATTATTTGAAGATGGATATCCACACTTGGTTCGCAGTGAAGGAGGGCTTCACCCCTCCGAAGGATGATGAAGGCAAAGAACTTGAGTCGTGGAGATGGACTGCCGAACAAACTTGAAAGAGTGAAGCCGACGCGAAGGCGGTTGTCACTCTACAATGCGGCATGAACAAAGACCAACTCATCAAGGTTGGTCCTTTCACAAGTGCAAAGGACTTGTGGAACAAACTCATTGAGCTTCACGAGGGCACCCGAGACTCAAGAATCGTAAAGAGGGATTTGTTCCTCAATCAACACCAAAATCTCTCCATGAAGGAGAATGAAACGGTAAGTGAGCTCCATAGTCGGTTCAAGGAAGTCCTCAATGGGCTTCATTCGATTGATGAAAAGGTCGAGAATCGCGACCTTGTGAGGTATGTCTTGAAAGCCTTTCCAAGGAATGCTTTGTGGTCATCCATGGTGGATGCCTACAAAGTTTCCAAGGATCTATCCATTGTAAAGTTAGATGATTTATTTTGTGAGATGGAATTGCATGAAATGGCTAACAAAGGCCCCAAGGAGAAGGGGATTGCTTTAGTTGCAGGGGACCGATCCAACAAGAAGAAGAAGGAGAAGAAGAAGGAGAAGGAGGTCTCTTCGTCTTCATCCTCTTCCAAATCCGAGTCCGATTCCGAAGGAGATGGCAGCGGCTCCTCATCCTCCGAGATGGCAAACTTTGTGAGAAGGATGATGAGAAGTGGTCGACGCTTCAAGAGTAGAGGTAACTCTAGTGAAGCTAAACTTGATAAGACTAATGCCTCTTGGTTTGAGTGTGGTAGGAAAGGGCATTTCAAGAATGAGTGCCTGAAGATAAAGAAGAAGGAGGAGAAATCCAAAAAGAAAGAAGAAAAATTCAAGAAGAAGTAGAAGACCTTGAAGGCCACTTGGGATGAGTCATCCTCTAGCTCATCCGATAAAGAGAAGGAGGAGAAGAGCACAAGGCATGTGGCACTCATGGCTCTAGGAGAGGAAAGCTGTGATGAATCTTCAAGTTCCTCAAACGCAGCTTCATCATCTTCGGATGATGAAGAGGTAACTTCTCCCGAACTTGAAAAGTGTTATAGAGCAATTGCATGTTTAACTAGTATGCTTAAGAAGTCAAAAAATAAAGTTAAAGCATTGCAATTAGAAATCAATCAATTGAAGTTATCTAGGGATGATAACATTGATGATTTGCATGTTGAATTGTTAGAAGATGAGATTAAGTCATTGAAGCTTGAGGTTGATAAATTGAAATCCTCTAAGGTTGAGGATGTAAATGATTTGCATGATGACTTGCTAGTAGAAGAGAATAAATCATTAAAGAGTGAAGTTGAGAGACTCAAGAATATTCTTGAGAAGTTCTCAACTAGCTCTAAAACCCTAGACATGATCTTGAATGCCCAAAGGGCGGTCTACAATAGGGCCGGTATTGGTTATCGACCCAAAGAACCCTCATTCGTGTCCTTGATGTCTAGGACTGATATGAGACAATCTAGGACACCCAAGGTTCAAAAGAAAGTTGTCAAGGCATGGGTGCCTAAGTCATGTTTAGTTGATGCTTTAGGTCCCAAGGTTTGGGTACCTAAAACTTCTATTTTTCGAATTGTGTAGGTTATGATTGAAGGGGAGCATCTATCAACTTGGTTCGTTGATAGTGGATGCTCCAAACACATGACCGGGGATAGATCATTATTTACCATACTTCACAAGAAAAGTAGAGGTAATGTTTCATTTTGTAACAATGGTAGTCTTAAGGTCATAGGAATAGGAGACATTCAAATATCCGAATGTCTTAGAATTTCAAATGTCCTTCTAGTCAAGGGGATGAAATTTAATCTCCTAAGTGTGAGTCAATTGTGTGACACGGGTTACACAATTGATTTCCAACCAAGTCAATGTCTAGTTAGACAACATGACACCTTGGACACGGTACTAGTAGGAACAATAGTAGACAATATTTATCAAGTTTCATTTAAAAGTGCTACTAATGTTTCTGCTAAGTGTTTCATGTCAAAAGAAGAAGAGACCACCCTTTGGCACCGGAGGCTAGCACATGTAAACATGAAGAACATCCGGAAGTTGGCCAACAAGGGATTGGTTCGTGGCTTACCAAGCATCAAGTATGAGAAAGATAAACTTTGTGATGCATGTCAAATGCGTAAGCAAACAAAATCTGCACATAAAGGTAAAAGCACTGTAAGTACTTCTACTGCATTAGATTTACTTCACATGGATCTATTTAATTGTAGTACTATCATATCATTGAATAGAAGTAGGTATTGCTTTGTGATCATTGATAATTTCACTAGATATACATGGACTTACTTTTTAAAATATAAGGACCAAACCTTAGATGTTTTCATTTCTTTTTGTAGAAGAGTTGAAAATGAGAAATCATTAACTATTAAGACAATAAGAAGTGATCATGGAGGTGAATTTCAAAATCAAAGGTTTTTAGAATTTTGTCAAGATAGGGGTTATAGACATGAGTTCTCTACTCCTAGAACACCACAACAAAATGGTGTTGTAGAGAGGAAGAACCGTGTTCTACAAGAGGCTGCACGAAGCATGCTTAATGAGTACTCACTCCCGAGTTACTTGTGGGCCGAAGCTGTAAATACAGCTTGCTATGTGCAAAACCGGGTCCTCATTCATAGGATTTTAGGGAAGACTCCCCATGAGCTTTGGTTTGGGAAACCACCCACAGTTAAACACCTTCGGGTGTTTGGTTGTAAGGTGTTCATCCTAAACACCAAGGATCATCTTGGAAAGTTTACGGCAAAGGCTGATGAAGGGATACTAGTCGGGTACTCCCTCGTTAGCAAAGCCTATCGAGTCTACAATAAGAAGTCTAGACTAGTTGAGGAATCTTCTGATGTTGTCTTTGAGGAGATTCCAAAAGTCAATGGTCAACCAGAAGATGAAGTCCAATTCGAACTTAGAAGACTAAGTTTGAATGAAAGTCCAAATGTTGTTGATGGTGATGAATCCGATGACGGTGAGCCTAGACAATCCATAGATCAGCCGGATCCTGAGGCTGAACTTGTGTCTAGTGAGCCCATTCAAGAAGCACCACCAACACCAAGGCAAACTAGATTAGCCTCTAGTCATCCCCAAGACCAAATTGTTAGAGACATCCATCATGGGGTTAGAACTAGATCATTCTTCCGGAATGAGGCTAATGAAGTTGCCCTAATTTCAGAAATTGAACCTAAAAAATTGATGAAGCATTAAATGATCCTGATTGGATCATTGCAATGCAAGATGAACTAGGTCAATTTGAAAGAAGTCAAGTTTGGGACTTAGTCCTAGACCCAAGAAGACCACCATCATTGGAACCAAATGGGTCTTCAAGAACAAATTGAACCATAAGGGAGAAATCATTAGAAACAAGGCATGCTTGGTAGCCAAGGGCTATAGTTAAGTTGAAGGCCTTGATTATGATGAGACCTATGCTCCCGTGGCACGATTAGAGTCCATTCGATTGATGCTTGCATTTGCAGCACATCGTGGCTTCAAATTATACCAAATGGATGTCAAATCGGCCTTTCTAAATGGTTTGATTAGAGAAGAGGTCTACGTCGAACAACCTCCAGGGTTTGAGAATTCCCAATTTCCAAACCACGTGTTCAAGCTCAAAAAGGCACTTTATGGCCTTAAACAAGCACCCCGGGCTTGGTATGAGCGGTTGTCGACATTTTTAATTGAGAAGGGCTTCATTAGAGGCCAAATAGACCCTACACTATTTCTACGAAGAGATGGTGATGATATTTTTGTATCCCAAGTATATGTCGATGACATAATTTGTGGCTCAAACAATAAGGGCTATTTAAATGAATTCATTGGACACATGGAGAGTGAATTTGAAATGAGTCTAGTGGGAGAGTTGACTTTCTTCCTTGGACTTGAAATCAAGCAAACTCGCGATCGTATCCATGTGCACCAATCAAAGTATACACAAGAAATGCTTCGAAAATTCAATATGAGTGATTCAAAAGAGGTAACCACTCCCATGGCCACAAACACAAGACTAGACAATGATGAGAGTGGTAAACCCGTTGATTTGACTCAATATCGAAGCATGATAGGTAGTTTGCTATACCTCACATCTAGTCGACCGGATATTCTTTTTGCTGTGGGTATGTGCGCTAGGTACCAAGTTTGTGCCAAGGAATCTCACTTAATCGTTGTTAAACGAATTTTGAGATATCTCAAAGGCACAATAGGAGTTGGTCTTTGGTACCCCCGTACCGAATCATTTGATTTAATTGGCTATACGGATTCTGACTACGCTGGATGTAAGTTGGACCGGAAGAGCACAAGTGGGGGTTGCCAATTCTTAGGTTCATCTTTAGTAAGTTGGTCAAGTCGGAAGCAACATTGTGTTGCTCTCTCCACGACCGAGGCAGAATATATTGCTATGGGAGAGAGCGTATCACAATTGTTGTGGATGATAGAGGACTATGGATTGAGTTACAAGGGTGTGCAAGTGTTATGTGACAACATTAGCACAATTAACCTAACCAAGAATCCAGTCCATCATTCTAGGACAAAATATATTGAGGTGCGTCACCACTTCATTAGGGATCATGTAGCTAGGGGAGATATTGTACTCTCGCATGTAGAGTCCAAATCAAACCTAGCTGACATTTTCACTAAACCACTCCCCGAAAATGAATTTAGTTTCCTAAGACGGGAGTTGGGAATGTGTCGCGCTTTATGAATTTCAAAATGCATTCAAAACCCTCTATGACTACTTCAAAATTGTTGGGAAACAATTGGGTAACTTTGGGGACATCTCACACAAACTATAAGGTTTAACAAAACGTTTTTGTTTGCTAGATATGGGGTGAGATGTTAGGATCAACTAAATTTCTCAAAATGTCATTGCATCCCTTGAGAAATTAAGTTGACAAGATAATAATCACTTCGGTGACCAAGTGTGGGGAAAACCAATGCATAACACATGTGTATTTGGCACCATGATCATACTTGGACATTCCAATCAAGGCAACTTGATTGGAAACATGAATTTGGAACAAAACTTGATTGAATTTTCTTGAATGATTGTTGATTGTGTTTGACTCCACTTGGGTGGAGCAAAGAGATTGTTGAACCTATAAGGACCTTTGATACTTGTTCAGGGATAAATTTTAGTCATGAGATCGTGTCCAAGCTCGATAAACTTCATCAGATCTCATTGGAAAGATTCAGAAAATCTGAAACTGAATGTTTCAGATCGTATCAAGGAGTATCAGGAACCCTGATCGGTCACCGGACCGATCTGGCTCCACCCTGTAACGATCGGTCCACAGACCGATCAGAGGGGCATCAGTAACTTTACGAAATTCTGATCAACCTTACTGAGCCAGCCTGGATCGGTCCCCAGACCGATCAGGTACCCTATGGTGATCGGTCCACAGACCGATCAGGGGATTCACGGTAAGCCTCCCGAGCCTACTGATCGTGTCCTGATCGATCAGCCGACCGATCAGGAGCGCGCCTGATCGGTCACCCGACCGATCAGGCCCAGTTCAGTCCGATCAGGCCATCACCTGATCGGTCTGGGCGCTAACAGATTGAACGGTGATCCATTCCATAGCATTAAATTACGGTTGGTGGACCGATCCACCAACCGATTAACTTCGCGAAAACCCACTCATTGCCAAACCCTAGCGCCGAAACCTCCCACTTGCGCCTCTTCTTCCTGAGCGAGAGTGTTCCTGTGTCTCCCTCTTTCTCGTGCGTGCTGTTGGGACCGGGTGCATGTTGACATGGATACGGGTTCGTAATTTTAAAATTTAATTACGTGCAGCAGAAGGTTTAGCATAAATAATTTCTTAAATTATTTTAACCACGTATCTAGCATGCAACCTTATGTTATGGAGACATGATCATACATTTAAAGTTTTGCAGAAAGTAAACTAATTTACTTAATACCTCGCGTAACTCGTAGAAAGGGACGAGATCCAACCGTAGCGCCCCTTGGAAGCTCCGACTCTATTCACGTCCACGCCGAGTTCTCTTCGGGATGACTTCGCAAAGCCACGAGTTTCATGCCGACAAGAACTACTAGATCCTCCAAAGGCACGACAAGAATATCAAGAGAGAGAGATGGAAACTAACCACCAAGCAACGGAATCAAGATTCCGGGGGAAGGAAGGAGTTGCGACCCTCTTCTACTTCTTCTTCGGCACCTTCTTGGTGGATGTGGCTCACGGCAACTAGAAGGGGCGCCGGCCCTAGAGGAGGGAGAGGGCGCCGGCCCTAGAGGAGGTAGAGGGTGCCGACCCTAGAGGAGGTAGAGGGAGAGAAGGAGAGAGAGAGGGATTGCTTCTTAATCTCTTGATTGGAATTCAAGCCTTGCCTTGGTTCCTTTATATAGTAGCCTCTCCATCGCCAAGTCTCCCTTCTAACGGAATAAATTTTCATAATAAATTTATCTTATAAATTTTCCTATGAATTATTCTGTTATGCCAAGTTTTATTATAACAAATTCATAATAAAAACAAACACATCTCCCCTTTTATTATGGAATAAATTTTCACAAGAAATTTATTATATAGATTTTTCTTATCATGGAAAAATCAATTCATAATTGATTTTATAAAATAAAATAAATCAATCCAAGGTTTATTTTATTTTCCATGAAAATAAATCTCTTTATATAAATTTCATTATATAAATTTCTTTATCCATAATTTTATAAAACAAATAGCGTTTGATTTATTTTATAATTTAAACCAAATAATTTGGTTTCCCTCCTCATTGTGGCCGGCCAAACCAAAGAGGGTGGGGACCCTCTTTGGTCGGCCAAACCAAGCTATCTCCTTGCGAATTAAACTCATTTAATTTGTCCAATAAGCCTTCAAAAGACTTAGCCATTTTAAGCTTTCAGTGCGCCTCTGATAAATTCATATTCGACTTATTTCTCTTGATCGAAAAATCTAATTTTCAACTCGTTTTAAATCCCTCAGATTACTCGTAGTGCGTGTGACTAAATAGGCTTTCGATTATGTTGGACGTCTATAATTAACCAATTATAGAATGATCATGAGTGGCACCTAGTAGTACATCATGATCCCCAATTAATCGAAAGATCAACGGTTGACCTCAAAATAATTCTGAAACCCTTCAGCAGCTTTAATGAATCGTGCCTCATTCCCTTCACCATCTTATACCCACTTGGTTTAGGACATGGTCTATGTGTGTCAGTCCCCACTAGGCTGACTACGTCACACCTAGCCCAAGTAATGTCTTTCTCGTCCAATGGATTCTAATTACTCTCATGTATCTGAGATATTCATACTCGGAACATGCGATGCTCTGGCCAGAGGCTTCGAGTAACAATCCGACGATAGGCCTTGGGTATACATCTCCTCGCAAGGAGTGGTGAATCCTTTGTAGGCTGTTCAAACATCTTCGGGCACTTCGGCTTATACCCAACCATCCTGGGTCCACACCTCCTTGGAGATGCTTGCTTAAGATGTCAAAGTATAAGTCTTCATGACCAAGATGACTTGAACACCGCAAGTCAAAGGAACATCGCACTTAAGCTGCAGTAAGAACTTCATTGACCTATCTATATGTAGATTGCCATATGAAGTTTTACAGCTAGTCACTCCAATGAACTAGTTCCCTTAACTAGCATTCATGTTTATCTCCGGACATCCCAATGTCACCAGCCAGTGAGAATCAGCTGATTAGAGAATAACCCATGCTAGTCTCAACAGAATTGATAGTGTCCGAATTTATCAATTCATCGACTAGGTACAATTTCAATACTTCACAATTGCACATGTAGAGATAATCACTAGTTATGAATTCATCACAAATTCTCTCATGCTGTGAATTGTATTACGGACATTCAGTAAATGAGTTTAAGATCTCAATCAAATACATGAACATGTATACTCAAATAGTGAATATTCATTTATTAAAGTAAATGATTACAATCATAAGGCGATTGCCTTAGGACACTTCTGTCACAATACTAACAAACTCCCACTTGGCCTAATGCCAATCGCTACGGTATCCAATACCACAAGCTCTAACATGACCCTCAAACTTGCCTTGAGGCAAGGCCTTAGTTATAGGATCCGCTAAATTCCTTTTAGTGGGAATTTTCACAATTTGTATATCATTCCTACTTATAATCTCTCTGATCAGATGATAGCGGCGAAGCACATGTTTGGATCATTGATGAGACCTTGGTTCCTTTGCTTCTGCAATAGCTCCATTGTTGTCGCAATAAACCGATATTGCTTCATCAATGGTTGGAACCACACCAAGTTCTGAGACGAACTTCTTGATCCAGACTGCTTCCTTTGCTGCTTCCGAAGCTGCAATATATTCCCCTTCCATGGTAGAATCCGCTACGGTGTCTTGCTTGGAACTCTTCCAACTTATTGCGCCTCCATAAATACATATCTAGACTGAGATTTGGAGTCATCCACATCTGTCTGGAAACTGGCATCAGTATACCCACGTATTATCATATCTCCTTCTCCATATATTAGGAACACATCCTTAGTTCTTCTTAAGTACTTAAGGATTGTCTTGACAGCCGCCCAATGATCCATTCCTGGATCAGACTGATATCTGCTCGTGACGCTCAGAGCATACGATACATCGGGCCTAGTACATAACATAACATACATGATAGATCCTATCACGGATGCATAAGGAATCTTATTCATGCATATCCTCTCGTCTTCTGTGCGCGGACACATAGACTTTGAAAGGTTGATCCCATGCCTGATGGGAAGGTAACCTTTCTTGGATTCCGACATGCTAAACCTTTTTAGCACTCGGTCTATATATGTAGACTGCGAAAGACCAAGCAACCGTTTTGATCTATCTCTATAGATTCTAATCCCAAGGATATAGGTTGCTTCTCCCAGGTCTTTCATGGAGAAAGTTTTGCACAACCAAATTTAACCGACTGTAAGACTGATATATCGTTTCCTATAAGTAATATGTCATCGACATATAATACTAAGAATACGACTGCACTCACTAACCTTCTTGTACACACAAGGTTCGTCAGGATTTTGTGAGAAATCAAACTCTTTGATTGTCTCATCAAAACGGATGTTCTAGCTCCTGGATGCTTGCTTCAGTCTAATATGGATCGTCGAAGCTTGCATATTTTGGTTTTATCAACCGATGTGAAACCTTCAGGTTGTATCATGTATACATCCTCAAGCAGGTTTCCATTAAGGAAAGCTGTTTTCACATCCATTTGTCATATCTCATAATCATAATGAGCTGCTATGGTCAGGAGCATCTGAATGGATTTAAGCATAGCTACTGGCGAATAGGTTTCGTCATAATCAATTCCTTGTTTCTGACGATATCCTTTTGCCACTAATCTAGCCTTAAAGGTAACAACATTACCTTCCATGTCAGTTTTCTTCTTGAAAACCCACTTGCACCCTATGGGCTTAATCCCTTCAGGTGGGTTAACCAAGTCCCATACTTGATTTTCGTATATGGAATCCATTTTCGACTTCATGGCTTTAAGCCATTTGTCCCTTTCTGAACTTTTCAGAACATCTTCATAACTGATAGGTTCGTCATCGCTTATGAGTAACACGTCGTTCGATTCACTTATGAGAAATCCGTATCTCTCTGGAATATTGCGTGTCCTATCAGACCTACGAAGAGGTGATGTTGTTTTAGGTTCAACTAATAGCTCATCATTATGAGTTGTTGGTTGTGGGTCTAGACTAGGTGTCTCTGTAATGTCTATTGGAGTTTCTTGAACTTCATCAAGTTCAATGTCACTCCCACTGTTTTCTTGTAAAAGAAATTCTTTTTCCAGAAACACAGCATGCCTTGAAACAAACACCTTTTGTTCCAAGGGATGATAGAATTGGTAACCCTTCGTTTCCTTAGGGTATCAATAAATAGACATTTATCAGATTTAGCATCCAATTTGTCTGATACAGTCGGCTTCACATAAGCAGGACAACCCCATATTTTAAGGTGAGTTAAATGAGGTTTCTTATTATTTCACGTCTCATATGGAGTAGTAGAGACTACCTTAGCAAGTAAACAGCTGTCTTAAGTGCATAGCCCCAAAAGGATTTTGGAAGAGTTGCATGGTTCATCATAGATCTAACCATGTTCATCAAGGTTCGGTTACGCCTCTCAAATACACCATTATGCTGTGGTGTATATGGCGGAGTCCATTGAGAAAATATCCCATTGTCCCTAAGATAATCTTGAAACTCTTGACTTAAGTATTCACCACCCCGATCGGATCGAAGTATCATAATACTTTTGCCAAGCTGTTTCTCTACTTCATTTCTGAACTCTTTGAATTTCTCAAAAGCTTCAAATTTGTGTTTCATCAAGAACACATACCCGAATCGTGAGTGATCATCGATAAAGGTAATGAAGTAGCTATAGCCTCCTTGTGCAAGAGTTGACATTGGTCCACATACATCAGTATGTATTAGACCAAGCAATTCTCCCACTGGATTACCTTTTCCGGAAAAGGATAATTTGGCCATCTTGCCTTTTAAGCATGATTCGCATGTATCAAATGAACCGGGTTTAAATGATTCTAGAATTCCATATCGGTGTAATTTGGTCATGCGTTTCTTACTTACATGGCCAAGACGACAATGCCACGTATAGGAGTCTATTCGATTATCTATTCGAGCACGTTTGTTGCTAACTTCGATATTGAAAACGTCACCGGATAAATCTAACGTGTAGATACCATTGCATAAAATTCTGGTCCGATAAAGAACACCATTTAAAGTTATGTAACAACAATTGTTACTAAAAGTTAAATGATAACCCTTTTCATTCAAACATGAAATAGATACAATGTTCTTTATTAACGAAGGAACAAAATAACAATTATCCAATTCTAAGACACGTCCAGTAGGGAGCTTTAGCAAATATGTTCCGATGGCAATAGCAGCAATCTTTGCTCCATTTCTAACTCACAGATTCGTTTCTCCCTTGACGAGTCTTCTTCTATTCCTTAGCCCCTGCATGTCATTACATATATGTGAGCTACACCCAGTATCAAGTACCCAGGTATCTGAGGAAATAGAGTGACATTCAATAACGAAGATACCTGAAGAGGATGGGGCATCGAATGCCTTCTTCTTCAAAGTCTCAAGATAAACCTTGCAGTTTCTTCGCCAGTGACCCTCCTTGCCACAATGATGGCAAGTGCCTTTTGGTGTCTTTTCAGTCTTTTTTAACAGTACCGTCTTCTGATCCTGCTTTACAGAAGGCTCTATAGTCTTCAGCAGGTTGAGCAACTCAGGAATGGTAGTCTCCAGCTTGTTCATCCGATAGTTCATCACAAATTGTGAATAACTTTTGGGCAAACAATGCAGAATTAAGTCAATACTTAGTTCATGATCCATTGCAAAACCGAGTGTGCTCAGTCGCTCAATGTACCCCAACATCTTTAACACAAACTGTGAGGTAGAAGTGTCTTCCTGCATCCTAGAGGTGAAGAGGAGTCTGGAGACTTCGAACCTTTCGGATCTCGCCTGCTCTTCAAATAACTCATGAAGATGGAAGATGATGGTATAAGCATCCATATGCTCATGCTGCTTTTGCAGCTCAGGTACCATAGAGGCTAGCATGATGCAACTCGCAAGTTCAGAATCGGTCACATGTTTCTCATAGGCCACTAACTGGTCTGGAGTTGCATCTTCTGGAGGACGGTTGGAAAGTTGATCTTCAAGGACATAAGCAAGCTTCTCTACCTTGAGGACTATCCTCAGGTTTCGAAGCCAGTCCATGAAGTTTGGCCCAGTCAGTTTATTGGTGTCCAAAATGGAACGCAAATTCAGAGAAGACATGATCGAGTGATTATCCTAGAAATACAAATTGAGCTTATGTGAGAAGAATGATAAAGAATGCATCAACATACATTAATTAAATCCTATTTATTTTTCGAATTGAATAACCCTTTTTATCAATTCGGGAGGTCGTAGGAACACCTCCAAATAGGTTGATATCCAACCATAGATAAGAACAACCATGGCTGTGGCCATCAAGTCATTCTTAGCTATGAAGGTAGATAATTATACCGATTACATATCATATATATGTAACTATCACTTTATGCTATCAACTAATTGAATGTTTGCATAAATCATTGGGTTGTTAACTCATTAACAAGTATGCAATAATATACATAGCACCCAACTGCACCTCTCTTTACATCGACCTTGGCTGTGGCACAACAAATCGATGCTCCAAGCTTAAGGCTGACCCATTAATCAAGAAATAGTTTTAATATGGTTGGAGCTCATTCAACCGTTTAGTCAGGCTTGGATGTGTCCAACAACCAAAACTAAGGATTGACCTCTGACTCCAACTATATTATTCATAAACTAATTCCATGGTTTGAACATGTTGAGGTTCAAGCCGGGCATGGATGTGTCCATCAACCCAAACGAGAAACAAAACTCCGATTCTAACCATATTAATGGAAGGTGTTAGCCTTAATATTTTGTAAGGGGTTTTGGGTCTCATCCTTTCTTTTCAAAGCACATTCATGACATATAATTATGTCATGACTAACGATTTCCTTAATAAAGTATGTATGTGACTTAATTTATCAAGTCTCATTAATTGAATTAGGAACCAGATTTCCTAATTCTAATTTCATACTTTATTCAAGGAATTGTTTTGGGAAACAATTTCCTAAATTGTCATAATCAATTTCGGAAATAATATGTTTAAGACTTTGATTTCTCTAAATCAAATCTTATTAAATTAAAAGACAGATTCCCTTAATTCAACCACATATTATTTTCATGAAAATCTTATTTAAGAAAACTCTATAGGAAACCATTTTCCTAATTAATTTTGGAGAAAACAATATGTAAGAGCATCACCTCTTAAATTAAATAAGGAAATTATCGTTTGAGAATCACCTCAAAATTTTCAAGATTTGATTACATATTTTATTTATGGATTTATTAATTACAACAAAATATTTTCTTTGGATGGCTCCCCGAGACTCAGATACCCAAAAAAAAGAATTTGTTGTAAATCTAATTTGGTCCGCTCCCCAAGGCATAACCAAATTAAACATGACAATTTTATTCAAAATTAGGAAATTAAATTACAACAACTAACTTTAAATTGGACCGCTCCCCGAGGCTCAATCCAAAATAAAGAATTTTGTTGATAATTTAAAACCAATTCGAATTTAATTGTCAATTAATGATCCATAAATTTGTCTAGACTTTCTTTGAAAGAAAGTACCCAAAATTACGAGATTTCATAATAGGTTTTCAGAATAATTGTAAGTTTCTGGTACAAAGAAAACTTACATATTTCCAAAATTGAGAAATTTCCAAAATAGCGAATTTCCAAAATTGGAAGTTTCCAAAAATGGGAAGTTTTCACAATTATCACAAAATTTCAGAAACTAGGATATTTCAAAAGTTTGCGAAATTTCATGAGGATTTCCAAACTTTGAAATTCCTAAATCTAAAATCTATCATAATTGGAAAGTTTCCATAATTGGAAAATTTTCCAAAATTGAGATCATGACAAAGTTATCCGCAAAACAATTATATGATTATGTCGAACACTAATCGGCTCTGATACCACTATTGGGATCGGGTGCACGTTGACATGGATACGGGTTCATAATTTTAAAATTTAATTACGTGCAGCGGAAGGTTTAGCATAAATAATTTCTTAAATTATTTTAACCACGTATCTAGCATGCAACCTTATGTTATGGAGACATAATCATACATTTAAAGTTTTGCAGAAAGTAAACTAATTTACTTAATACCTCGCGTAACTCGTAGAAAGGGATGAGATCCAACTGTAGCGTCCTTGGAAGCTCCGCCTCTATTCACGTCCACGCCGAGTTCTCTTCGGGATGACTTCGCAAAGCCTTGAGTTTCGTGCCGACAAGAACTACTAGATCCTCCAAAGGCACGACAAGAATATCAAGAGAGAGATGGAAACTAACCACCAAGCAACGGAATCAAGATTCCGGGGGAAGGAAGGAGTTGCGACCCGCTTCTACTTCTTCTTCGGCACCTTCTTGGTGGATGTGGCTCACGGCAACTAGAAGGGGCGCCAGCCCTAGAGGCTCACTACCACACACATATTCTTGTCCCTCCTGCTGCTTCCCCCTATTGTCCTCTTGCTTGATCTGCGGTACAAGGAAATAAGACTATAAGCACATAGGCTTAGTAAGACTCTTTCCTACTCACTAAAACCATTCATCACTTAAGCATAAGCACACAAAACATTAACATAACTTGGTGCTTAGCATGAATCATAAGCATAAGACTTCAACCATTCTTAACGATATCTACACATGGCATACTTATAAACATAAAGAAACATACTTAACATGACATGACACATGACATACATATAAACATAAAAGCATAATTAACATGGCATGATACATGGCATACATATAAACATAAAAGCATAATTAACATGGCATGATTTCTATCATAGCATATGACCTACTTCATAACCTAAAGATAAACACAAGAATTTTACCATCATGCATAATTCTCAACCATGAAACATAAGCATAAAACATTACTATCTTGGCATAATGCATAGCATGGATGAATGCATGAGTCAAATGCATGTACATAAGGATGCTTACTTTTAAAACCATACTTTTAAATATTTAACATAATCATAACACCATTGGGGGTCCCCGGCTTGTACCACATACATACATCATAAGTGCGCATCCCTAAGTAAATACGAGGTAGCGAGCCCCAACCTACTAGGGTAAGGACAGCATAGTCGATAGTCCCAGAACCGCGGCGTTCTTAAGGTGCCCATCCCTGTTGCACAGCTTCGGTAGTTCCAGAACAGTGGACAGCATAGTCAGTAGTCCAAAATCGGGGCGTTCTTAAGGTGCCCATTCCTTGGACCCATACTTCGGTCCGGTACAAGCCCATTCATAAAGTAAAATACTTTACATGCTTCATCATTCATAAGACATGGCATACATCTTCATTCATAAAACATGGCATGTGTAACGACCCAGCCCATCTACCGGCCCATTTACCGGTCCTCATGACCGTCGTACCGTCGACCATCGACCGTGCCGTCATTCATAAACATGGCATGCATCTCTATTCATAAAACATAGCATGCACTTTCATTCATAAACATAACATGCATCTTCATTTATAAACATAACATGCATCTTCATTCATAGAACATGACCTACTTACATAAACATCATTCTTATTCCTAGTGCTGGCATGATCATGGCATATAATGTAAGCATTGCATTATATTCATTGAACATGACATGTTTGCACAGACAATTATCCTAATCCATAGAGTTTGCATGATCATGATATATATAAGGTAACCATCGCATTTCATACATAAGCATGGTATTCATCCCAAGCATACATAAGTAGGACTTCCATAAATATACTACCTACCATTCAAGTGCATGGCATAGAACACAAGACATTCATAAATAAACCCTGTTAAGCATGGCATTCAATCATAAACATACAAACATGGTGCTTAAGGTTAGGGTTATAGGTAACTTAATTTCTACCACATGCTTGAACCTTTATATATACTTCATAATAAAGCATAAACCATCATTCTTCAAACCCTAACTCCCCCCAAACCCTATTTACCTTGCTTGGCTGAAACCTATAAGGAAGGGTTCCATCATTCAATTAACATGTAAGATAGCATAAGGTAAAGAAACAACCATACATTACCTATAAGACCATAGGAAGTCATTAGGGCTCATGATTAGGGTTATCCCTAACCTTTAGCCCTCCTTCTTAGGGCTGGCCGAAACCCTACATGGGCCATGGGTCCATGGAAAAGTTCATAAAAATTCCAATTAAACACCTAACACCTTCCATACCATACCATAGGAGCCCTTGGGACCCTTACTTGGGGTAAGCCCTAACTTGTTGCCCTATTATCCATCTTGGCCGAAACTTGGAGGGTCTCTAGGCCATGTGAAAATTCACATAAAACATTCTCAACTTCCCTTGTATCATGAGGATACACAAGCCATACACTTGAAGGGTTAGATCTAACCCTAACCATGGGATCATGGTGGTGGCCGAAAACCCTAAGGGTACTAGGGTACTCCCAAAATTCTCCAAATCATATTTTTAACCTATATTCATCATGAGAAAGCATTAGAAAACATGGGAGATATTTTTAACATCATTTTTGAACCTAAACACGTGGTGGCCGAAAGTTTCAACAAGGAGCATGGGTTTTTCTCAACATAAAACCTAAACGAAACTTCATAATATGATAAACATCAAAGAGAACTATCATACCACAGGTGAGGGAGTCTTACCTTAGGGTATCTTGGTTTTAGACCTTAGGTTTGGGAGAAGGATGAAGACCTTTGTGCTTTTTAACCACCTCTAGCCTTTGTAACCTTGAACAAGAATTTTGGATCTTGAAGGAGTGGACTTCTTGTGGACTTTTTCCCAAAGAAAACCCTTCCTATGGGGTTCGGCTAGAAGGAGGAAGAAGGAGAAGAAATGTGGCTTGGTGGATGAGGAGAAGAGAAATGAACCTTAATGGTTAAGTTATCTCTTATTTATGCACCATGAAGAGGGGTAAATGAAGAGACATGGTGCCTTCTCTCTTGTGACTCCTCATTTCCTCTAGCCTTAACAAGAATTCACTTCATTCCCTCATAGCACTCCCTTGCTAGGTGAATTGGTTGGTGCATGCATGGTTGTAGACTAGGTCCAAGGTTCAATCCTTGGTGCATGCACTTTATTTTCATTTTCTTTTTATTTCATTTTTCTTATTTTTCAAAAATTCCCTAAAATTCCCCCATAATCATGCTAAAATTCCAAATTACAATTCTTTTATATTTATATTAATTTCTACCTAATTAAACCCCATTTTTGAAGCCCATATAAGGCCCATTATTACTTAACTTCTCAGTTTAAATGAAAAAAATCATGGATCTCCAGCCTAGGGTTCGTACTAATATCTCCACGTTCCTCGGAAAATTATCTAGACATGATCAATATTTTAAGGAAAATATTAAGATAATTTTCCCGGTCGTTACAATCCTCCATACCTCGTGAAAGTTCGTCCTCGAACTTAGAATAATTCCGGGTACTTACGCCTCATCTCGTCCTCGCGTTCCCAAGTAGCTTCCTCGAACCGTTGATTTTCCCGTAGGACCTTGACTAAGGGTACCTCCTTGTTCCTTAGCTTCTTGACTTCCCGATCCAAAATCTGGATAGGTCGGCTTTCATAACTTAGGTCCTCCTGAACTTGTACTGTCTGTGGCTCGATCACTTGGTCCATATAGGAAACACACTTCTTCAGCATTGACACATGGAACACATTATCAATAGCTGTCATCTCCTGAGGCAGCTCCAGCTCATATGCCACCTTGCCAACTCTTTTCAGAATCATGTACGGTCCTACGTATCGTGGGCTCAGTTTTCCTTTCCTCCCAAATCTTGTCACCCCTTTCATCGGAGCCACTTTGAGGAATATCAGATCTCCAACATTGAATTCCAATGGCCGACGCCGAACATCCGCATAGCTCTTCTGCCTACTCTGCGCAGTTTCTATCCGTCGTCGAATGTTCTGTATCGCTCGGGTGGTGTCGTCGATGAGGTCCGTAGTGAGCCCCATCGCATTCTTTTCACCATCTTCATACCAACAGATTGGAGACCTACATCTCCTCCCATACAAAGCTTCGTAAGGTGCCATTCCGATAGTAGCTTGGTAGCTATTATTGTAAGCAAATTCTGCTAAACATAGATATCGACACCAACTTCCTTTGAAATCCAGGGCACAAGCTCTCAACATATCCTCCAATACTTGATTCACTCGCTCCGTTTGCCCGTCAGTCTGAGGGTGAAAAGCGGTGCTGAACCGCAGTTTAGTGCCAAGAGACTTCTGGATGCATTCCCAAAAATGTGAGGTAAAGCGACCATCCCTATCAGAGGTGATAGTCTTGGGAACCCCATGGAGTCTAATTATCTCCCTAGCATATACTTGAGCTAGTTGCTCAATCGAATAAGTCATCTTGACTGCTAGGAAGTGAGCAGACTTCGTCAACCTGTCCACAATTACCCATATCGCGTCATATCCATTCGTAGTCCTGGGAAGTCCTGAAATGAAATCCATAGAAATATCTTCCCATTTCCACTCCGGAATCGGGAGTGGCTATAGAACTCCGTCGGGTCGCTGGTGTTCTGCTTTCACCATTTGACAAGTCAGGCAAGTACTCACATGCTGAGCCACATCCCTCTTCATGCCGGACCACCAAAATTTCTCTTTCAGATCCTGATACATTTTGGTGGATCCTGGATGCATCGAATAAGGGGTTTCGTGAGCTTCCACTAATATCTTTCTCCGCAGCTCCAGATCATTAGGGATACATAGACGATCCCTAAGGTATAGTACCCCCCGTCGGCGATACGAAAACCATCGCCCTTCCCTTCTAAGATCTCCTGTTTGATTCTCTGAAGACCCGAATCACAATTTTGCTTTTCCAATATGTCCTCAAACAGCACCGGTGCTAGTGTCATAGTGGAAAGTCGTCCGGAAATGACCTCGACTCCAAAATTAACCATTTCCCTTCCGAGTAGCCGGGGTAATATGGATACGGACGTCAAGGTGGCACTTGACTTCCTGCTGAGTGCATCGGCCACTTTGTTTGCCTTCCCTGGATGGTAGAAGATTTCGCAGTCGTAGTCCTTCACCAACTCCAGCCATCGGCGTTGTCGCATATTCAAGTCTTTCTGGGTGAGGAAATATCGCAGACTCTGGTGGTCCGTATAGATCCTACACTGTGCTCCATACAGATAATGCCTCCATATCTTAAGAGCGAAGACCACCGCAGCCAATTCCAGATCATGAGTGGGGTAGTTCTGCTCATGTTCCTTGAGCTGCCTAGAGGCATAAGCAATGACCTTACCCCCCTGCATAAGTACAGCTCCAAGTCCTAGCTTGGAGGCATCGCTGTACGTCCTGATTACCTTCCGGAAGGGTGAGAATTGGAGCACTGGTAAGTCTCCTTTTTAGTTCCAAGAAGCTCCTCTCGCAGTTCTCCGTCCACTCGTACTTTTTATCCTTTCGGGTGAGAGCCGTTAGGGGAGCTGCGATTCTCGTAAAGTCCTCCACAAACTTCCGATAATAGCCTGCCAGCCCGAGAAAACTTCTGATTTCATTAGCGTTCTTTGGCCGACTCCAGTTATTCACGGCTTCAATCTTGGTTGGGTCTACCATAACTCCATCTTTGGAAATGATATGGCCCAAAAAGGCCACTTGATCGAGCCAGAACTCGCATTTGGAAAATTTTGCATACAGCTGTTTTTCCCGAAGAATTTGTAATACCATCTTCAGGTGCTCGGCATGCTCTTCCTGGGTCCTCGAATAAATGAGGATATCATCGATGAACACGATCATAAATTTGTCGAGAAAAGATAAGAATACCCGATTCATCAGGTCCATAAACATGGCGGGAGCATTTGTCACGCCGAAAGACATAACCACAAATTCAAAATGCCCGTACCTTGTTAGGAAAGCCGTCTTCGGAATATCCTCCTGTTTTACTCTAACTTGATGACCGTGGCTCCCTTTAATTGATCAAACAGGTCGTCTATCCTCGGAAGTGGATACCTATTCTTAATCGTTACGTTGTTCAGTGCTCAATAATCTATACACATTCGCATAGATCCGTCTTTCTTCTTTACGAACAGTACCGGGGCTCCCCAAGGGGAATGACTAGGGCGAATAAATCCCTTGTCAAGCAACTCCTGTAACTATTCTTGTAGCTCCTTTAATTCAACCGGCGCCATACGGTAGGGAGCCTTGGAGATCGGGTTGGTACCAGGTACCAATTCGATCTCGAATTCCACCTCTCCATCCGGAGCTAATCCTGGTAGTTCATCTGGAAATACCTCTGGGTAATCGCATACCACCCTGACATCTTCCAACTTCTGATTCTTCATTTGACTGGCATCAACTACATATGCCAGAAACCCAATATATCCTTTGTCTAACATCTTCTGTGCTTGGAGAGTTGATAAGAATTTCCTGGCTCTTGTTCTTGGCTCTCCGATGAATTCAAACTTAGAAGCTGCCTCGGGACGAAAGACCACTTTTCTCCTACGACACTCAATAGAAGCACCGTATTTTCCCAGAAAATCCATTCCCATTATAACATCATAGTCTTGCATGTCGAGCACTATCAGATCGCAGTAGAGTTCTCTTCCTGCGATTCTGACAGGCACCGCACGCAGTACATGGGTGGACGTCATTATCTCTCCCGAAGGCAGGGCTGTTAGGAACTTGTAGTCTAATACTTGCGGAAGCATATCTATCTTCTTGATATATGGCACAGAAATGAACGAGTGCGTTGCCCCAGTATCAAATAATGCAGTAGCGTACTGACTGAAAATAAGTATCTGACCTGTGACAACGGTAGAAGCTTCCGCAGCCTCCTCCTTAGTAACCGAGAAAACCCTAGCGTTCGTCATAGTTGGTGGGGCCTCCAGCATTGGGGTACCCTCCAGTTCAGCTTGCATATAGTGCAGTTTCGTTGGAGCGCCTTGGTATTGAACGATTGGTTGGGGAAGGGCCCGGTTCTTGGTAGGACAATAAGCCGCCATATGCCCTTCCACTCCACAGGTGAAACACCGGTTCGTACCTTTACAGCATTCCCCGGAGTGTCCTTTTCCACATGTCGCGCACAGGGAGGGCTTGGCCTGTTTGTTCGCTGGGCCCCCTTGGGGGTTGTTCCATGGCTTTCGTTTACCACCTTGGTCTCCTTTCCAGTTAGTATTGGCACTCTGGGTCTTTGCCCTCTTTCATTTAGTGTCTTCCTTTGCTGATTGATATTGTTTAGATAGTGCTCAGTGAGTAAGGTGCTACTAAACAGCTCCTCAGCGGTCTGCGGTCTGTTAACTCCACCGGCCACATTTAGAGCTATTTCCGGCCGCAACATCTTCAGCATAAGTCAAACCCTTTCTTTTTCCGTGCGAACCAGCTCGGGGCATAGGCGAGCCAGTCGATTGAATTTCTTCACGGCTTCATTAACCGAGAGGTCGCCCTGGCGGAATTCCGTGAACTCATCATAATGTTTGTTCGTGACACGCAGGTTGAAGAATTCTTCAAAGAACTCCGACTCAAAATCCGACCACGTCATCTGATTCACCTATCTTTTAGCCTTGACCCTTTCCCACCACATTCTGGCATCCCCAGAAAGGCAGAATGATGCGCACTTGATCTTCTCATGCTCCGCCCAATCTAGCAGCTCCAGTGTACTTTCCACTGTCTTGAACCATGCTTGGGCGTCCCATGGTTCGCAAGTACCCGAGAAGTTTTCCGGTTTCAGCCTCAACCACTGGATCAGGTAAGCCTCTTGTCGTGCTACAGTGGTCGGGCCTGTCAGCGGGGTCTGCGTAACTGTGGGCGCTACGGGTATAGCGGTCTGATTCACTGGGGGAGTAGTGGAATTTTCTTGTTGATTCACTAAGGTGTTAATGGTTTGCTGCTGCTCAGTAACTTGTCGCTGGAGCTGGGTCACCAATTGCATCAGGTCAGGCAGTGGAGCTGTCTCGTTAAGTCGGTTACTCTGTCTTCTGGCCATGTTTTTCTTCACCAAAGACAAATGTGGATGATATGAGTTATTGTTATTCCTACCCCCCCCCCCATATTAAATTCTAAATTATTTAATTCATAAAAATATCATTCATAGTTACATATCCTAAAGAAATTTCCCATCATAAACATCATTCATACTTGCATATTCTAGAATCATAGGTATCATCTATACTGACAATTTCTAGAATCATTATAGAACATAAGGTATGCATAGAGGTACTTACTTGGAAGCGGCAAGAAGAGGACTTGATGTGTGTGTAGTGAGATGGTAACTGCTCTGATACCAACCTGTAACGCCCGCTTTTTTTTTCCTAAAGCGGCGTTACGCTAACGTACTTAGGGGCATGTGAACATCGTATGTAACGCCCCAAAATTCCCATTTTTAGTTCTTAAAGTCCTTAGAATTATTTAAAAATGGTTTAGAAATATTCTAGATATTTTAGGGATTTTTAGAATATTTTTATGGAATTTTCCGAGTCCGTTTAGTATATTTAAAAAAGGAAAAACGTTTAATGGGCAGCAAGGAGTTCGAACCCTGCACCTCCGCGTGAGAGACAAGCGGGCAGACCAGCTGCGCCAATTCGTTTTGTTGATAGAGAATAAGCGAATCAATAGATAAGTTGTAGTTAGGTCAATCCGCCCCATAAGTATAAATAGATAAGTTAAGAGAGGAAATTGGATTTTTGGTTTTCTCTCTTCCTCACCCTAGCCGCGCGAGACAGCCTCCCTTCTCCTCTCTTGGGCGACGCCAACCAACACCAAGGCCAAGGGGGCCGGCCAAGGTTCTCCTCCGAGAGATATTCCTATATTCGGGATCCCCGCGACGAGAGGAACGCGTAGGCGCGAAGAATTCTCCGAGATCTCAAGTTTCTCCCGAGCCCTAGACGTCAATCTTGGTTGTAAGTCCAAGATATCAAAGTAAGTACTGCTCACCTGCAGTAAGAGGCGGTTTTTCCGCAAGAATTTCCCTTAAAAGTTTTTAAAAGAGATATTTACTTCTTGTTAAGATTTTTGCATGTGATCTTAGTTCATTATATGCTTATATATTTTATTGAGTGCCCTATATGAGGTTAGGGTCCAAGAAAAGCTATGAGAAAAGAAAAGAGAAGATAAAGATAAGAAAAGAAAAGACCAAGGCCTTAAGAAATCTCCAAAAGTCAAGACTTAGGGATTTTAGCACGCAAGGTGCTCGAGAAAATGCCGAGGCATTTACAGATAAGAAAAGAAAAGGCCAAGGCCTTAAGAAATCCCCAAAAGTCAAGACTTAGGGATTTTAGCACGCAAGGTGCTCGAGAAAATGCACAGGCATTTACAGATAAGAAAGAAAAGAAAGAAAAGCTATTTTATTTTCTAAGGCCAGTACCCGGCGTCCAAGGGCGTCGTTAAAGAAATCCAGGTGTCCAATTCCAAGGTCTTGGCCCTGGTAGACCAAGGTATGCTCTATTAGGATTGGTGGCTCGCTACCCCAACCTTTTAGGGAACGCGCATGAGATGGTACTTACGTCTTCAGTGGATCCAAGTGATTATTATTTTCAAGTATATGCTTTAGAAAAGTTTTCTAAAGTTTAAGAAAGTTTTCAAAGAGTTAAAGAAAGACTTTAAGTTAAAGAATTGCTAAAGTTTCAAGTTAAGCCAAGAAAAGTGAGTTGAGATTTATTAATGCTTGAGTATGCATGTTTTGAGTTACACATGTTCTTAGTTTTCCTTCAAGCATATAAGTATCTCATATGATTTTCATATTGTTCAAGAAGCATGTTTGCACTTTTAGAGATTTTGTGAGCTAGATAGTACTTACTAAGCTTTTTGCTTACTAGTTGCATTTCCTCTTACTGCAGATAAAGGTAAAGGCAAGCAATTCTGAAGGAAGGCGACGAGGCGGTGCTGAGTAAAGTGTGTGTGGTGGCTGATTTTGGAGAGATCTTTGAGACGAGACAATTTAGTTATTTGAATTACAATGTTATAGTTTATTCGAATTTCAAGTTCTTGCTTTATGGAGTTTAGCGAACATTTAAGTTTTGGATAGTTTTACATGCTCAATTTCTTGGAGTAAAGATTCCATGTCATTTCATTTAGCATACATATTCTTATGATTGCATTGGATGAGTAGAAGTGTGAGTAGTTGGAAAGATTGATACTTTGTTAGAGAAATAGATGCATGTGCCAAGATAGTATTAATTTCTCTTTGAATCAAGTTTTTATTGCTTAAATATGTTTAGAAAAGTTGCATTCACATTTCATAATGCCTTATCAAGGTTATAGAATATGTATTTGGTGTTATGAATGCATAGGAGTCAAGATTGGTACAAACTCTAATGTTAAAGTTCATATAAACTTGAATAGCTTATTTTCTTCCGCAAAAGTCCTAATTTCAAGTTTATGGATTCATTTTGATTGGCTAAATTGTTTAGAAAACTGGCATAGAGTATAGAAATGGTGTCATGATTCTATATGGCTCGAAAGTATAGGTTTGGTGGAGTTTTGAAGCAAGTGCCGAAACCTGAAAATTCAGATTTCAGGCTTATCAGTCGACTGATACAGTATCAGTCGACTGATACCCGAAAACTGAGTTGGGCGAGGCAGGTTTCAATAAGTTTCATCTTACAAGTTTTTGAGAAAGAAAGTGTGACATGGTATCATGCATGACTACTTAAGTTAGAATATCGTTCTTAGATGAATTTAAAAGAAAAAAAAGATTTCCGTATTTTTAGTCGTGCATTAGAAGTCGAGGAGTAGACAAAAGTAACGATCCGTCTAAGGCAGAGAAGGCGGGTCGCTACAGGTGGTATCAGAGCAGTTCCCATTCTCCAGCATCACACACACATCAGCATCAACCTTGCCGTCTTCAAGTAAGAAAGTTTTAAGTTTCAGTTTTTCTATTGCTCCTTTACTTAATTGCAGTATAGAGAAATGCTTAAGTACTTACTCATATGTGCATAGAACAAGGAAGCATGTTTAATACCTTAGTATCACGGAACCATGTTTAATCCCTAGAATGGATATTAGAGAAATGCTTAAGTACTTACTTGATTTGCCCAAAAGTAAGTTTTGGGATTATGGCACGCAAGGTGCTTGATAAAAGTTTTGAGTAAGACCAAGGTCTTACTAAGCCCTAGAACGAGTTCTAGGACTAAGAAATGAGATAAGAATCAAGACCAAGGTCTTGTTATATCCTAAAGCAAGTTTGGGAACATTACCATTAAGTGTTAAGTTATACATTTGAGAGCGTCCTAGAAAGGCCCAAAACGAGGAGCAAGCTCCTAGAGGGCAAGAGGCAACAGAGTCAATACCCCCACCAAATCTCTTAGACGTGGTGGCTCAGTTACAGAGACAGTTAGCAGAACAACAGCAAGTTATTGCCACTAGGATGGCTAACCAGCAGGTCGTTATTATTACCTCGCCGGTGGCGAATGTAGTGGCACCAGTTGTGATCGAAGACCCATCGATTACATCTGTAGTTCGGCAAGGGAAGTAAGGCAAGAAGCGTACCTCATTCAGTAGGAGAAACTGAAGCCAGGGAACTTCCCAGGTACAAGCAAACCATGGGATGCTTAAGCATGGTTCAAAACGTTGGAAAGAATAGTAGGGCTACTGGACTGGCATGAGGTAGAGAAGATAAAGTGTGCATCTTTCTGCCTTACGGGAGATGCTAGAATATAGTGGAAGAGAGTCAAGGCCAAGAGAAATGTAAGCCAGATGACATGGGCCGACTTCGAGACTGAGTTCTTCGAAGAATACTTTCATATGCAAGTAACCAACAAGCATTATGATGAATTCACGGAGTTCAGACAAGGAGAACTATCCGTGGATGAAGCAGTGAAGATGTTTAAGCGGTTAGCTCATCTGTGCCCAGAGCTAGTTAGCACAGAAAAAGAGATAGTTAGGCTAATGCTCAAGATGTTAAGGCCTGAGATAGCGTTAAAGGGGGCTAGCGGTGTTAAGAGGCTGCAAACCTCCGAAGAACTAATAAGTAGTGCTTTGATCACTGAGCACTACTTAAACAGTATAAAGGCCACCAGGAAGGTTGAACGAGGGAGTTCTTAACAACCTTACCGTCAGGGGAAGTGATGGCCTCTACTAAGAGGCTAAGGGCAGTATCAATCTAGATTTCCAACCGAGAGCTCTACAGTGACTTGGTAGTCCTTGAAATGAAGGATTACGATGTCATTTTAGGAATGGACTTCTTGAGCAAGTATAATGCTTCTATAGACTGCCGCAAGAGAAAAGTCAAGTTCACACCGGAAGCAGAACCTTCATTTGAGTTTATTGGAGACCCAAGGAGAAAGATAAATAGGTTCCTATCTACCTTACAAGCTCAGAGAATGTTAGAGAAGGGGTGCTCTAGTTTTCTAGCTCATATAGTGGATGCAAGTCAAGGAGAAGGATTGAAGAGAGAAGAAGTGAGGGTAGTCTGTGACTATCCTGAGGTGTTTCCTGAAGAGTTACCAGGACTCCTTCCCAATCGGGAAATTAAGTTTGAAATTGAGTTGGCCCCAGGAACCAACCCAATTTCGAAGGCACCTTATCGCATGGCACCAGCAGAACTGAAAGAATTACAAGAACAATTGCAAGAGCTGCTTGACAAGGGTTTCATCCGCCCTAGTCATTCACCTTGGGGAGCTCCTGTACTGTTGGTCAAGAAGAAAGATGGATCTATGCGTCTGTGCATAGACTACAGAGCTCTGAACAAGGTAACCATCAAGAACAAGTACCCCCTTCCTAGAATAGATGATTTATTTGATCAACTCAAAGGGGCTACAGTGTTCTCGAAGATAGATCTGCGTTCTGGGTATCATCAGCTGAAGGTTAAAGAAAGTGACATTCCCAGGACGGCCTTCAGGACAAGATACGGCACTACGAATTTGTAGTGATGCCTTTTGGAGTAACCAATGCTCCAGCAGTCTTCATGGAGCTGATGAACCACATCTTCAGGGAGTATCTCGATAAATTCGTCATTGTATTTATTGATGATATTCTCATATACTCACAGACTCCANAAATTACAACTTAGCCAATTACCAAAATCGACCTTGTAATTTGCTCGACTGTTCGACCGCGGAAAAAGAGACGAGTTGATCGTCGGCTTTTGTGTTTATGGTCGGGGTCCAGTTAACAATTTATTCATTATGATATAAAATCAAAATAATAAATTATCAAACATAAAATAATGAGACATACGATCATGGCACATAATTGACATAAGGTTAAACAAAGGAGCATAGGGAAAGATATACCTTTCCGATCACCTCGCGGTCTTCTACCTTATGTCCCTCCCTTCGCAGACATCGTGTGGGCGATGATCTACCATGAACCGAGATCACCAAAACCTCCAAAAGAGTTTTCCTTCTCACCTTAGCTGAAACAAGAAAACCCTAGCCTAGGGTTTTCAAAGCCGTCGGCCACTTCTTCCTCTTCCCTTGCGTTGCCAACCACCGGAGCTGCTCCAAGGCCTTCGGACCAACAGCAAACCTAGAGAGGAAGGAGAAGGAGATGAAGAAGGAGAGAATTCTCCTTCTTCCTCACCCAACCAGCCTGCTCAACCCTTTCTCCCTCAGCCTTGCGGCACCGCCGCAAGCTTGGTTACGTCGCCTCCCACCGGTCGCCGACGCCTCCTTCACCCTCCCTGAGCACCACGCAAGGTAGAGGACTCCTCTTCCTTGCTTCCGTGAGCCTCAGTCGGAGCTTGGTGGAGGAGGGATAGAGAACCGAAGGGGAGTACCCCTTCTTCTCCTTGTCGCCGCTGAAACCCTAAGAGGCTAGGAGAGAGAGAGAGAGGAGAGGGGCTTAGGTATCAACTCCTGGATTAAGCCTTGGTTTCTTGATCTCATAAGGTATTTATAGGGCTAAGGTAGGGACCAAAAGGAGGAGTTGGATCTTGGCCCACTAATGGATCTAAACCCGATCCATTAATTAAGATCCATTCCACTAAAGGGTCTTAATTGAACTTCCTCACCAACCCCCATATTTTCATATGGGCTCCACATATTATGAGTTGTCCATCCACCCATGTTTAAGATCTCGAATGCCCGTTAATTAATTAAATTACTGTCAATTTAAATTAATTAACTTCTGGATCCTTGATTAGTACCACTCAACCTTATCATCGCGCCGGATCAAATCCACATGTAGGGTTTAGCACGATGAACCTTTTGAGCTCATCAAGGGGGCATCATCATCCCGACTAACCAGGACACGGATTCTGTTAATAATCAACGAAACATCATATTATTAATATTATCTCCCAACTTATCGGGCTTATCGATCTAACAGAATAGATCTCACCCATTGGTAAATCAAAGAAATAATAATTAATAATATATACCCATTATTATTTCAGGATTAAGTGATTGTACTCCATAATATAAACTGAGGTCCTATCCAATTATCGAGTCAGTACAAATTGGATAACCTCGGATTTTGGTCCTGCTCAATGTACTCAAAGCGCACTAGTGTAATTCTATGGTCAAGACCAACCACACCTAATTACACTACAACCATTTTGATGGTTGTCCAATTCCATCTCAGTTGTGAGCCTCTACTTATACTAGGCAAGGAACTGATAACATAATCTTTCGTGTGTCACCACACACCATGTTATCTACAATGCGTAGTATTGGACTTCATGCATGTACTAATGTAAACAGACACCTAGTGTAGTTGTGATTTTCTTTTCATAATAAAGATGTTCATATAAAGAAACTCATGTCTTTCAGTATACACATCTTACACTAAGGCTTGGTCATATTAACCTTAGTAGGATTTAAAGGTTGACAGCTGATGAGCCCTTGGGTTCATTAGTGGTGGAAGACTTCCCGACCTATGAATCTTTTTTGGAAGGTAAGATGCCCAAGAGGCCTTTCATGGCCAAGGGGTATAGGGCCAAAGATGTGTTGGAACTGGTTCATTCTAATTTGTGTGGTCCTTTGTCTATCCAAGCTAGAGGTGGCTTTGAATATTTCATCACTTTTATAGATGATTATTCAAGGTATGAGTACATTTACCTGATGCGCCGCAAGTCTGAATGCTTTGATAAGGTCAAAGAATTCAAGGCTGATGTGGAGAAACATCGACGTAAAAATATCAAGACACTATGATCAAATTGTGGTGGCGAGTATCTCTTGGGAGAGTTTAGGACTTATTTATCAGAGGTTAGGATTCAATCCCAATTGTCTGCACTCGGTACGCCCCAACAGAATGGTGTAGCAGAGAGAAGGAATAGGACTCTTATGGAGATGGTTAGGTCAATGATGAGCAACTCTGAGTTGTCGGACTCGTTCTGGGGATATGCTCTAGAAACGGCAGCGTACATACTGAACTTGGTTCCATCTAAGTCAGTACCCTCTACTCCCACAGAATTGTGGACTGGGTGAAAGCCTAGTCTAGGACATATTCGGATTTGGTATAGTCCAACACATGTACTGAAGAGAAATACTAATAAGCTGGAATCTCGTACTGAAGTGCACTTGTTCGTAGGCCATCCTAGAGGAACGAAAGGTGGTCTATTCTATAGTCCTAAGGATCAGAATGTAATCATTAGCACGAATGCCAGATTCTTATAGGAAGTCTATGTGATGAACCACAAGCCCATGAGTAGATTTGTTCTTGAGGAATTAAGAGGGGATGTTCCGACCTTACTACTAACTGTACAAGAGGATATACCACAAGTCACTGCACTGAGTGTCACAGAAGATACACAGGTTCCTCGTCGTAGTGGGAGGGTTGTTAGAGAACTTGAAAGATTCATGTTCCTGGCAGAGTCTTCGGACTTGGTCCCTGGCGAACATGAACCGGATCCCTGGACCTATAACGAGGCACTCCAAGATAAAGATGCTGATTCTTGGCAAAGGGCAATGAATTTTGAGATAAAATCTATGGATTCTAATCACATCTGGGAGCTAGTAGAACCACGCAATGGTGTAAAAGCCATTGGATGCAAGTGGATCTACAAGAGAAAGATAGGATCAAACGGGAAGGTTGAGACCTTCAAAGCTAGGCTTGTTGCGAAAGGGTGTACTCAGAAAGAGGGTATCGATTATGAGGAGACCTTTTCACCGGTATCCATGCTTAAGTCTATCTGGATTCTCTTATCTATTGTCGCTCATATGGATTATGAGGTATGGCAGATGGACGTCAAGACAACTTTCCTTAATGGAAGTCTTGAGGAGACCATCTACATGAAGCAACTAGAGGGATTCATTGCGAAGGGCAAAGAGCATCTTGTGTGCAAGCGTAATCGGTCCATTTATGGATTGAAGCAAGCTTTGCGATTATGGAACATCCGCTTTGATGACATAATCCAATCATATGGATTTATTCAAAGTCTGGATGAATCATGTGTATATAAGAGATGTGACGGAAACGTAGTGGTATTTCATGTGCTATACGTAGATGACATTTTGCTCATTGGCAACAATGTCAAAGTGTTGTCAGACGTAAGGGTATGGTTGTCCAAACAGTTCAATATGAAGGACTTGGGAGAAGCAGGGGACATCCTTGGGAGCAAGGGTATAAGGGATCGTCAGAAAAGGATGTTGTGCTTATCTCAAGCTTCATACATAGACACTATCCTGGCTCGTTTTAGCATGGAAAACTCTAAGAAAGGTTTTCTACCTTTCAGGCATGGAGTTCCTCTATCTAAGGAGATGTGTCCAAAAACATTAAAGGAGATAGAGGAGATGAAGGTGGTTCCGTATGCATCGGCTATAGGAAGCCTCATGTATTCTATGCTGTGTACGAGACCGGATATTTCTTTGTCATGGGCATGGTTAGCAGATATCAGAGTAACCCTGGAGAGGGACATTGGACTGCGATAAAACATATACTGAAGTACTTGAGAAGGACTAGGGATTATATGCTGGTTTACCGGGCAGACCAATTACTCCCTGTGGGTTATACGGATTCAGATTTCCAATCGGATAGGGACAAAGGTAAGTCTACCTCAGAGTTTGTGTTTACTTTAGGAGATGGAGACATAGTATGGAGGAGTGTCAAGCAGAAATGTGTGGCGGACTCCACCATTGAAGCTAAGTATGTGGCAGCCTCAGAGGCAGTCAAGGAAGTTGTATGGCTTAGGAACTTCATAATAGACATGGATGTGATTCTTGGTTTGCCCAGATCTATCACAATTTATTGTGATAACAGTGGTGCAATTGCAAACTCGAAGGAACCACAATCCCATAAGGCGAGTAAACACAAAGAGCGCAAGTACCACCTGATACGAGAAATCGTAAAGCGAGGAGAAGTAGCTATCGCCAAGATTGCATCGGAGAACAACCTGACGGATCTTTTAACTAAGGCCCTTCCGGCGAGAGCTTTTGATCAGCATGTGGAGGATATGTGAGTCAGATGTATGGCACTGGGAGGACAATAGAGTCTTTGAGTATAAGTGAGAGATTGGTAGGATGTATACTAAAAGACTTGTCTTTTCTATGAACATCTACATTTTGAAAGAGAATCACAACAACACTGTTGCATGTTTATATTAGTATGTGCAAAACTGTCTGATGCTTTGCATTGTAGATACATGGTGTGTGGTGACACACAGATGATCATGTTATCAGTCCCTTGCAGAGTATAAGAAGAGGCTCACAACCGAGATGAAGTTGGACAAATCATCGGGATGGTTGTGGTGTAATTAGGTGTGGTTTATCTTGACCATAGAATTACACTAGTGCACTTTGTGTGTATTGAGCAGGACTAACATAGAGGTTATCCAATTTGTATTGACTTTATAATTGGATCGAACCTCAGTTTATTATGGAAGTACATTCTCTGAATCCCGATATAATAACGGGCACATGTACTTAGTAGTTATTTCTTTGATTTACCAATGGGCGAGATTTATTCTGGTAAATCGATAGGCCCGGTAAGTTGAGAAATAATAATATTTAAATGGTGTGCCATTGATTATAGACGAAATTCATGTCCTGATGAGTCGGGATGATGATGCCCCCTTGATGAGCTTACAAGGTTCATCATGTTAAATCCTGCAGGTGGACTTGGTCCTACATGATGATAAGGATGAGTGGTACTAGTCAAAGAGTTAGAGGTTGATTAATTAAAATTGTAAGTAATTTAAATTAATCAACGGGCATTCGATATCTTAAACACGAGGAGAAAATATACTCATAATAGGTAGAGCGCATATATAAATATGGGGGTTGGTGAGGTAGTTCAATGGAGATCCATTAGTGGAATGGATCTTCATTAATGGATTGAGTTTGGATCCATTAGCAGGCTAAGACCCAACTCCTCCTCATGGTCCCTATCGTAGCCCTATATATATAACTCATGGTATCATGAAACCAAGGCATCCAATTGATCATCCAACCCAAGGCTTTTCACCTCTCCCCCCTCTCTCTCTCTTTTCTCTCTCCTAGGGCGCCGGTAGGTCGAGAAGAAGATTCTTCTTCATCTCTCTTCCATCACCTCTCTTCCTTGTGGCCGACTACTACTAAACAAAGGGAGAGTGGTCCTCTTCCTTTTGTGGTGTATGGTGAGAGGTGAGGTGGACGGGCGGCCGGCGCAAGGGAGGAGGCGGCGGTGCAAGGTGGTAGCGCAAGGGAGAAGGGATTGTTCACCGGTTGGTGTTGGTAAAGGAGAGTTCTTTCCTTCTTCTTCTTCTTCCTTAGCTTCCCCTCGGTAGCTTCCTTGTGGTCAGTGAGGTGGAGACACCTTGTGGCCGGCGCCGCAAGGAGGAGGGGAGGAAGAAGGCCGGCGACAAACCCTTGTTCTCGGGTTTTGATTGGCGCGTGATGAAGCGGTTGATTGGAAGGCCTTGGTGATTTCAGTTCTTGGTAGATCGTCGCCCACACGATGTCCAAGAGGGGAGAGTCATACGATAGAAGATCGTAAGGTAACAAGAGGTATAATCTTCTCCTTGGCTCCTTTGTTAATTCAATCATTTTATATGGATGATAATTAATTATCATATTTTTAATTATTTGTTAATTAATATTGATAATTAATTATTTGGACCCCGATATTAAATACAAAAATCGGTGATCCCCTAGTCGTCTTTTCCGCGATCAATTGGTTAGGCGAGTTAGAAGGCTCAAACTTTGAGTTTGGCTAAGTTGTAACTCGAATCGATTGGTACGACGACGAGACGGTCGTATGGGAGATAGGTCTCCATTTGGATTAATTTTTTTTAATCCGTGGACATGGAGAGGTCTCTTATGGACGACCAGGTATTCGCTTAGGAACCCCGCCAAACCATACCCAACAGGATGATTGATTCTTATTCGGGGTGGAGTTGCCTCTGTGCACTATGTGGGATAGAGGATTTGTTTGACCAATTCAAAGAACACGTTTGTATAGTCTATGATGGTAGTAAGATTTAATGGTCATCAAGTTAGAGTAAAGGTTATAGACGTATAAAGGATGGCGTTCTTCATACGGTGCGAACATTGCAAGATCTTGGTAATGTCGTATGGGTATACCAATGCTCTAGCCTCTTTCATGGAGTTGATGAATAGCGTATTCCTTAAGTACTTGGATCACTTTGTCATTATATTCATTAATAATATTATGATATATTTTTTGGTCTGAGGGAAAACAATCGAAGTTAGTACAGGAAGTTCATAGTTTCTTGGGGTGAGCTGAATATTACCGGAGATTTGTAGAGGGTTTTTCTAGCATAGCTATGCCATTGACCTGATTGATCCAGAAAGAGGGGGAATTTACATGTATAGAGGCATGTGAGGCCAATTTTCTAGAGCTAAAGCAAAAGTTGATAACTGCACCCATCCTATTATTACTTTTTGGCGAGGACGAATTTTTACCCTACACAGATGCATTATACTAGGGGTTAAGTGCTGTTCTAGTGCATCACGAATAGGTAGTATCATATGCGTCTCGTTAGTTGGAAGATCATTAGAGGAATTAGTTACTTCATGATTGGGAATTAGCAGCTATCATTTTGTGTTGAAAATTTAGAAGCATTATTTGTATATGATCAATTTTGAGATATTACATAGAGGATGAAGCTAGAACGCTTATTGGTGTCTATAGTTGTTTAGCCACCTTTTGTTGAGCGAATTAAGGAACTCAAGCTTATGATCAGTATATGAAGTTTCTATATAGCAGAGTAGTCTTAGGACAATAGACAAAGATTCATGTAATGAGAATGGGACCCTTACTTACTATAGGAGATTGCATAATCCTGAGTCATATGCTGTCCAGAAGGAACTACTCTCGGAAGTGCATCGAGAATGATAATGCGGTTCATCTGGATAGAATCGTATATATCAGGACTTAGGATGTTTTTTGGATGGAACGGTGTGAAGAACACTAAGGATCTTGTATCTCTGCACTTGGTGTGACAACTAGTGAAGGTAGAACATTTGGTTGACGCAGTGAAAGTGTAGTGGGACCATAACTCACAGAGAACGTCAGAGACCAGTAGACTCACTTAGAAGTCTTCTATACTTAAGGAAGAAGGGAAGCATAGTACGATGGATTCCAGTGGGTACATGATTCGATTTGGGTGATCGTCGATCAATTAACTAAATCTGCCCATTTTTTCTCGATCTATTGGTCGGACCCGTTGGATCACTTAGTATAGTTATACTGCAGAGAGTAGAGATGACAATGGATAGGATTTGTGGGATCATTGTGAATGATTGAGGGGGGTGAATATCAATTACATATTATCATATATAAATCAGATTCAATGCAGCGGAAATAAGAAAAGTGATAAGTCAAAAACAAAGCTAACACTTTATTTTTTACTTAGTTCGGAATCTATGAAGGCTCCTACTCCAAGACCCATGGTCCTTGACCGTTTTCGTTAGGAAATACTATAATCCATAAAATGAATTACAAATATGTACAGTTAAGTACAAAAATGAAATGGAAATTTATACTAACGACACTTAAAGGAAGAGAAGATCTTTTTGTTGTAGAAGCAGCATGTCGTCGATCTCGAACTTCTTTGGTGCAGAGAACTTGATCACGGAAGCTTTATCGCAGTGTATTTGAGTGCTTGAATTGATTTATGGAAGCAAGGAGGTGAAACCCCTTTTATATTGGTACTCGGGTGCCCGAGAGGCTATAGGAGCGCCCTCCACGTCAACGCTTCGACCGCGTCGTTATCTGCTGATTCGGCCAAACTCTATCCCTTCTCGCATGCCTTGGAGCTGACATGAAGCATCCAACCAGGAACCGCCAACTCAGCTTCTCCATCGCTAAGAAAAGGCCTCTAAGGTGCCTGAGTCCTCTCAGGCGCCTAGCTTCTCGGGTGCCTGGCTCACGGGTGCCTGAGTCCTTTCAGGCGCCCATGATTGCAGCCAGCTAGTCTCCTTAACCTGCAATCAAGGTTAGTCCAAGAGCACAATAATATATGTTAAATGCATGAATGATTGACAGCTTAAGCTGTCTAGTTCTAACTTTGGATTTCAAATGAAATCCTAGTTGGAACCGACGTCTACTGTTCCCTCTTTCGGGGAACGCGCCCTCACCTACTCCACTCTAGAGAAGTTACCTTTTACCAATCGACACCTCTGGTTGGACTTTTGCTCAGCCTTCGAAACTCCCGGATCTCAAGACATCCGTACCTCGACTCATCTCTACTTATGTCTGTAGTCCTCGCTCGGCTATGTCTTTTGCCCCATCTTCCAGATCAGGTCTTCGTGCCTAGTCCTCGACCAGGACTTCATGCCCAATTCCTCGAACTAGGGCTTCATGCCCAACCCTCGGTCAGGTCTTTGGTGCTCAGCCCTAGGATAGGATTTTGTTTCCAGTCCTCGACCAGGACTTCGTGCTCAACCCTATAGGTCAAGACTTCGTGCCTAGGTAAACTAGGACTTGTTTGGTTTTAGGCCCTTGGATGGTGCGCATGGAATCTATCTGTTGTCGTGTCCCCAGATTAAAATTTCATTAATTGAAATTAATCCGGACACATACGAAACTTCCAAGCGACCATTTCGTTGTCGTGCTAATGACTTGAGCGATCGCTTGAACAAACTTGTTGTTCAAGCAATTCGACTCTTCTAGTCGGTTAGCCGCGGAAAAGACAACGATATAAGATCACCGGTTTTTGTGTTTTACAATCAGGGTCCAAGTTAATTAATGAATAATTAACAACAACGAGGAAAGATAAAGAACAAGAATGAATAAGATAAATTCATACCTCTTGATCTTCTATTGTATGACCTCCCTCTTCTTGGACGTCATGTGGGCGACGATCTCCCTAAGAATTGAAGCCTCCTAGACCACTCTTCTCTTCTCTCTTACTTGCGCCAACCTCCAAGAGGAAAGACCCTCTTCTACTCTTCTCTTCTTTGCCGCTGGTCACCACCACCTTCTCCTTCTTTGTGTCGCCGGCCACCAAGGAGGAATCACCTCCAAGATTGTGTCACCTCTTGAGAAGGAGAAGGAAGAATAATAGAAGAGGAAGCTCTCTTCGTCTTCTTTGTGTTGTCGCCGAAACCCTAGAGAGAGGGGAGAGGGGTGCCGGCCAAGAGAGATCCAAGGAAGAGATTAAACCGAAGCTTTATAAACCAAAGAAGTTATTATTTTGGGTCTAGGCTTCATGAGGTATTTAGAGGCTACAATAGGGACCATGAGGTGGAGTTGGTTCTTGGCCACCTAACGGATTTTTTTTAGTCACAAAAATTTTTAGCCACAAAAAATTGTTTAGCTACAAAAATTTTTAGCGACAAAATCGGATCCGTTAATAATGATCCAATCCACTAAAAAATCATTATTGAATTACCTCACTAACCCCCATAATAAAATATGGGCTCCAATATATTATTTGTACAAAATTCTCCCCATGTTTAAGATATCGCATGTCCGTTAATTAATTAATTAATTAACTTCTAACTCCATGAGTAGTACCACTCAACCTTATTATCATGCCGGATCAAGTCCACCTACAGGATTTACATGATAAATTTTATGAGCTCCTCAAGGGGACATCATCATCCTAAAATAGGACACAGTTTCCTTCTATAATCAACGGCATACCATGCAAATAATATTATTTCCTAATTTACCAAGCCTTTCGATTTAATGAATAAATCTCGCCCACTGGTAAATCAATGAAATAAATACTAAGTACATGTGCCCGTTATTATATCGGGATTAAGAGCATGTACAAAATAATATCTTGAGGTCTGATTCAATTATATAGTCAGTATAAATTGAATCACCTCAAAGTCGGTCCGCTTAATACACTCAGAGTGTACTAATGTAACTCTATGTTCAAGACAGACCATATCAAATTACACTACAACCATGTCAATGGTTTGTCCAAGACCATCTAGGTTGTAAGCCTCTTCTTATACTCTACAAGGGACTGATAACATGATCATCTGTGTGACACCACACACCATGTTATCTATAGTGTAAAGTATTAAAGAACATGCACACACAAATATACAGATATAAAATGCAATCATGATCATGTGAATCTTATTCCAAAATGCAAATGTTCATACAAAAAGGCTAGGCTCTAAGTATACATCCTAACAATCTCCCACTTATACTAATAGACTATGTTGCCATCAAAGTGTCATACATCTGATTCTCATTCCCTCCAATGCCTATCAAAAGCTTTTGCTAGAAGTGCCTTAGTGAAAGGATCTACCAGGTTATCCTGCGATGTAATCTCGGCGATAACAACTTCTCCTCGCTTTACTATCTCTCGTATTAGGTGGTACTTGCGGTCTAGGTGTTTACTCGCCTTATGGGCTCATGGTTCCTTCGAGTTTGCAACTGCACCACTTTATCACAATAAATTGTGATAGCTCTGGGCAAACCAGGAATCACATCCAAGTACATCAAGAAGTTCCTGAGTCATACAACTTCTTTGGCCGCCTGACGGGCCCAAATATACTAATTAATTTGTCACGAAATGTATGGGCTCATCAAATTTAAATATGAATGAATTGCTGGAAACCCTTTTTACAATCAAGATATGAAAAACGTAAAGTGCTGGAAACCCTTTTACAAACAAAAATATAAGAGTGTAGCAAAGGGGCCACAGGTCGTATTTTTCTCGGGGCTAGTTGTCGTGTTTGATTCGCGCTTGTATTTAGGTGTCGTTTGCGTTTATGGGTTTCAAATGTAATCTGGGTTTGGTTTCAAATAAAAATGGGAAAACTCAATGAAAATGAACGAAAACCAAACAAAGAAATTAAACGAACGAAAGTGAGTGATAACTCGATCGGAGGTCAACCAACTCAACCAAGAGAACTAAATTGATATTAAAAAGGACACAATGGATATCGAATTCAGCTTTGATGCTAAACGAATGAATAAGAGCAGTGAATGTAGATTTTGGAAACAAACAGCTTAACACCATTTATAGCATGCAAAAATTCAGAAATCACACAAGCAATTCAAGTCCAACAAGCTGTAATTTTCTTGGAAGCCAGTCAATGCAAACAGAATTCAGAATTGAGTGAGTGCAATACCAGTTGTATTCGAATGTTATTCTACACCAGCAGACAAGTAAAAAACTGATGCAATCAATGCTCAATTCAGCTTGGCACGCAAGCTAATCCCTATGTGCCAAAATCTGAACCCTTTGTACCAAAAACTGATTTTATCAGCCCAAAAATGCCACTAAACGTATGGGATGTGTAGCTGATCAATTCAGCTTGGTGTTGGCTAGGCTGTCAATGAGGTTTCCTGCCAGAAGGAATGAAGTCATTGAAGGACTAGGCTGATCAAGGGTGGAACAACTCAATTCAGAAGGGAATTGCAGAAATTCAGCAGGTAAAACTATGAAATTTGTGAACTGCTCTTCACCAGTTAAATGGTCACTGCAGATGCAGAAATGGAACATCAATGAAGGATCTGAAACGTAGAGATGCAGAGTTGAAACTAAATTCTTTTCTCTTGCATAATCAGACATTGGCACACAGCAGTATAGCTGAGTCCATTTTGCAGAAATGGGTATCAAAGTTTTGGAAATGAAGCAATCTGAAAGGTAAATTCAGAAGAAGAAGCTAAAGACAAGAACTGATATAAAGGAACAAATACTGACACGCAATGCTGTAAGTGGAAAAACAAACACAATAACTGAAATCTCTGATACGCAACTAGCAAAATTGATACGCAACCCGAAAACAAGATGTAAACTGTGATTGAAAACGATTGTTCACTAACAAAAGTTCCTAGTTAATTAACTTACAGATTTGAACACTAACTGAAACCAAAACAATTAAGAAACTGAAACTAGAAATTCTGATACGAATTCAGTAATGAAACAGACATGATAGAAATGAAAATTAACAGCTAAAAATCGAATTTAACTAAAGAAATCTAAGCCTCAATCTTTCCCTAAATCGAATCCTCCTTGTTCGTCACGCAAGTGTGAGCCTCGAACCCGCAAGCTCAGCAAGTCGATGGAAAACGGCATCTGCGCTTCAAAATCAGCTCACATCTGCTCAAATCCGAAACCCATCCAATTCCTTCAACTCAGCTGCGATGGTGGATTGGAATTTATCCGAGCACTCCAGGGAACCCCTCTGAACTACTCAGGATGGTGAAATGATGCGCAGCCGATGTTGCCGAAATCAAATGGCAGAACTCCGGAGACCTCACAAAAGCTCTGTTCTTGGGCAATTGAGAGCTGGAAATTCACCGAGAACCCTTCCACTGACCTAGAATTCGATCTAGCGAAGAAATCGAGGGGTCGCGCCCCTTTGAATTGAAGAAAAACGCTGAAGAAATGACTAAGAACTGAAGAAGGAAGATGCTGCGGCGGAGACGCGACAAGGAGAAGAACAGTGCAGTGTTTGATTAAATACTTAAGCACGGACGGTCCAGATTGATTTGATGAAATCCAACGGCTGATCTTGCTCTGATTGGAGCCAAACTTTAATGATAATGATCTGAGGTCAGGATCTGCCTTGTGGTAGCTCGGATCCTCCAGATATGCAACGGATGGTCCAGATCAACTCTATCTGTGAATGGACGCTCTAGAGCCCTCCTTGCTTGATCCAACGGTTGATTTAGCTCTGATTGGGATGAAACCTTCAGATCTTGATCATAGAGCTTGATCAACCCTAACCCTAGCTCGGATTGCTTCAGATCGTCCCGGATGGCTCAGATCTAGCAGCTCTTGAATCGGACGGCCCGGATTAATCGTAGGCTTGATAATTCGATCCGGTTCACATCCGACTCAGGTTTGACCCAGTATGCCCTAGGTCTAGGATCCTTTCATGCCTACAAAAATATATCAGAAAATTAGTGGCTAATTAATCCAAACAATATGTAAATTTGCAATTAAGTCCAAAATAAGATAAAGTTCCAAAACCTAGGGTAAAATCATAATTAAGCAATAAAAACATGGGTCAAACATGGATTTTAACATCTAAAATAATCACAAAAATGGTACTTATCACCGCCTCAGAGGCTGCCACATACTCAGCTTCCATGGTGGAGTCTGCCACACACTTCTGCTTGATACTCCTCCAAACTATGGTTCCACCTCCTAAAGTAAACACATAACCCAAGGTAGACTTACTGTTATCCCTATCTGATTGGAAGTCGGAATCTGTGTAACCCACAGGGAGCTGCTAATCTGCCTGGTAAACTAGCATATAATCTCTAGTCCTTCTCAAGTACTTTAATATATGCTTTACCGCAGTCCAATGTCCCAATCCTGGATTACTCTGATATCTGCTAACCATGCACACGGCAAAGCAGATATCCGGCCTCGTACACAACATAGCATACATGAGGCTTTCTACAGCTGAAGCATAAGGAACCGCCTTCATCTCCTCTATCTCCTTTGATGTTTTAGGACACATCTCTTTAGATACAGGTACTCCATGCCTAAAAGGTAGAAAACCTTTCTTGGAATTCTGCATGCTAAAACGAGCCAGGATAGTGTCAATGTATGAAGCTTGAGACAAGAACAACATTCTTTTCTTGTGATCCTTTATAACCTTGATCCCAAGGATGTGTGCCGCTTCTCCCAAGTCCTTCATATCAAACTTTTTGGACAACATACCCTTACGTCTAATAACACTTTGATATTGTTGCCAATGAGCAAAATGTCATCTATGTATAGTACAAGAAATATCACTACGTTTCCGTCATATCTCTTGTATAGACAAGACTCATCCGGACTTTGAATGAATCCATATGACTGGATTACCTCATCAAAGTAGATGTTCCAAGATCTAGAAGCTTGTTTTAATCCATAAATGGACAAATTAAGCTTACATACAAGATGTTCTTTGCCCTTTGCAATGAATCCCTGTGGCTGCTGCATATAGATGTTTTCCTCAAGACATCCGTTAATGAAAGCTGTCTTGACATCCATCTGCCAAACCTCATAGTCCATATGAGCAGCAATATACAAGAGAATCCGGATAGACTTAAGCATGACTATCGGAGAAAAGGTCTCCTCAAAATCGATACCCTCTTTCTAAGTATACCCTTTCGCAACAAGTCTTGCTTTGAAGGTCTCAACCTTCCGTCTACTCCTCTCTTTCTTTTGTAGACCCACTTGCATCCAATGGCTTTTATACCATTGGGTGGTTCTACTAGCTCCCAGACCTGATTAGAATCCATAGATTCTATCTAAGACTTCATTGCCTTTTGTCAAGATACCGCATCTTTATCTTGGAGTGCCTCGTCATATGTCCTGGGATCAAGTTCATGCTCGCCAGGGACCAAGTCCATAGACTCTCCCAAGAACATGAATCTCTCAGGCTACCTAACAACTCTCCCACTACGACGAGGTGCTACCTGTGTATCTTCTGTGTCACGCGGTGCAGTGACTTGTGGTACGTCCTCTTGTACCATTGGTACTGAAGTAGGGACGTCCCCTGCCAATTCTTCTAGAACAATTTTACTATGGGCTTGTGGTCCATCACATAGTCTTCCTCTAAAAATCTAACGTTCGTGCTAATGATCACCCTCTGATCTTTAGAACTATAAAACAGACCACCTTTCATTCCTTTAGGATAGCCTACGAACAAGCGCACTTCTGTACGAGATTCCAACTTATTAGCATCACCCTTCAGCACATGTGTTGGACTACCCCAAATCTGAATATGTCTCAGACTAGGATTTCGCCCAGTCCACAATTCTGTAGGCGTAGAGGATACTGATTTAGATGGTACCAAGTTCAGAATGTATGTTGTCGTTTTCAGAGCATACCCCCAGAACGAATCCGGCAACTCACAGCAACTCATCATCGATCTAACCATTTTCATAAGAGTCTTATTCCTTCGCTCAGCCACACCATTCTGCTGGGGTGTGCCAGGTGCGGACAATTGGGATTGAATCCCAGCCTCTGATAAGTAACTCTTAAACTCTCCCAAAAGGTACTCACCACCACGATCAGACCGTAGTGTCTTGATACTTTCACCTTGACGTTTCTCCACATCAACCTTGAATTCTTTGAATCTGTCAAAGCATTCAGACTTGCGGCGCATCAAGTAAATGTATCCATACATTAAATAATAGTCTATAAAGAGACAAAATATTCAAAGCCACTTCTATCCTAAATAGACATAGGACCACACAAATCAGAATAAACTAACTCCAACACATCTTTGGCTTTATACCCCTTGGCCTTAAAAGGTCTCTTGGTCATTTTACCTTCCAAGCAAGATTCGTAGGTTGAAAAATCTTCCACCACTAATGTACTCAAAGGTCCATCAGCTATCAACCTTTGAATTCTACTTAGGTTAATATGACCAAGTCTTAGATGCCAAAGATATGTTTGGTTCATCTTCAAAGGTTCTTTTCTCTTATTAGATTTAGAAGACGAGTTATTTATTTCTATTTGCATTGTGGGAGTTTTGGATTTAAGAGTATACAAATTGCCAATCAAAGTACAAGAACAGATAATTTCCCTATTTCATTTTATAACAACCTTGTCATTAAAAGAAACAGAATATCCATTCAAAAATAATTTAGAAATTGAAATTAAATTCTTTCTAAAAGTAGGTACATAAAGGCAATTTCTTAAAACCAAATTTTAATTCTTATCAAACGATAAATAAACATCTCCCACTGCAATAGCCGCCACCTCCGTAGCATTGCCCATATAGATAGTAATCTCTCCCTCATCTAGTCGTCTGGTTTCCTAGAACCCCTGCAAAGTATTGCAGACATGATCAGCAGCTCCCGTATCTATACACCAGGTACTAGTAGATAACACCGCTAAACATGTTTCGATGACCAAAGAAAAAGATTTACCTTTGTTCTCCTTTCGGCGAGGACAGCCCGCCTTTCAATGTCTAGTCTGCTTGTACGTGAAACACTTGCCTTTCGGCTTTTTGACTCCAGCCTGAGGTCCCTGAGGTCCAGCCACCTTCTTTGCTACACTTTGTTTCTTCTTCTTCTTGCCTTTCGGATTAGAAGTAGAAACCCTTTGAGCAATAAAAGCTTGAACACTCTGACGAAAAAGCCCTTCTATCGCCTGGAGTTCTGCCAGGAGTTCCGCCAACGAATACAACCTCTTATTCATGTTGTAGTTTAGGTGAAACTGCTCAAAACTCGTAGGTAGAGACTGGAGAATGATATCGACCTGGGTTTCCCCATCGATCTCAGCTCCAAGGACTTCCATCTCATTCAAAGGAGCCATCATCTTGAGAACATGATCCCTCATGGGTGTTCCCTCAATCATGGTGGTCGTCATCAAGTTTCTCATAGCCTCCTGCCTAGCATCCCGATTCTGGTGTCCGAAAAGTTCCTTGAGATTGATCATCATGTCATAGGCAGTAAGAAAAGTCTGATGCTAATGTTGCAGTACATTTGACATAGAAGCCAAAATGTAACACCGCGCCATCTCATCTGCATTAACCCACTTCCTATAACTCTCTCTCTCCCCTTCACTAGAACTATCAATAGGCTGAGGAGGGCATTCCTCAAAAAGTACAAATTTGTACTCCTCTGCAGTTAAGACAATATCCAGGTTGCATTTCCAATCAACATAATTTGGGCCAGTAAGTTTGTTTTCTTTTAAAATCAAACCTAGTGGGTTGAAAGTCATTTTGAAAATATCCCTAAGAATCACAAAGATCAAAACATTAGATTTCAAAAATTTATTGATTCCTCACACAATAATTTTTTTTAAAAAATCAACCAACTCCTCAAAACACCGAGAATATTGCATGCCACAATAGTGTGGATGTATACAAAATTCTACATTTGTAAGAGGATGTTTTACCCATTAATTTTATTATCTTGTCAATCTTACTTTTGACAAATAAAATTAATAGTTAGTTCCTCTTTGGCCCTACAAATAATAGCAGTGACTCCGATGGGGAGGATACTATTATTTGCATCTAAGTGTTTACCATTACCTAGTACTGAGGCAATTACTTAGGATTATGTCCCTTTCGATGGGAATGATCACACGCTCCTAAATAATTTCCTATAAGCCCTTTTGACCTAGTGATCCGCAAAACAAACTCATCCGATATGGAGGAAGGCACTCAAAGCCAACGCGCAAGTTTGTTCACATCACTAATCAAAATTGTAATGGAGGTCATGGGAATTAAAAAAAAAACCCTCTCCCACTTAGTTATTTATATTAAGGAATTTTTTTAGCAATCACAACATGTATATTAAAACAAAAGCAATAAATATGGAAAAAATATAATTTCCAACTATCATGGCCTTTTGTCTTCCAATACGCCTCCCGTCGTGTCGCCATCCCGTCTCCTCCTTCTAGATCCATGCGCAAGCCATCATAGGAGCTCCGAGCCAAGATAAAAAATTATTTTTAATTGACATCCATTGATCCTATACTCCACGAAGTAGTGTATAAAAATCTAGATCAAAAGTAAACTAAAAATAAAGAGCGGCTAAACAATGTCGTATTTAATTACAAAAATTAAATACTAATCTAGCCTCGTCAACCCCGAGGATTCAAAAAATATTACAAACACACAATCACATCCAATCACATACACACATATGACCATAATATTTTTACTTAAAGTTTTTCTCAAAAGTTTCTTTTTCACTCAGAAGATTTCAATCATACTTAAACTTCTTTTCAATACTTAGAAAAACATTCAAAATAGAAATTTGCATGTTTTCAAAAGCTTCAGGGGGAGATTTTCAATTAAAAGATGTTTTATGCAATATTTTGAACTTTTGCTAAGTTTAAAAAAAATATTGAAAATATTCTAAGGGAAAAGGGGGAGAGTACTAATCAAGGGGGAGAGTAGAAAATTTTTTTTCTTTCCTTCCAGTGCATAATTATGATATACCTTTTTTTATGCTTTTTAACTTAACTTTTGAATAGTGTTGACATAAATCAAAAAGGGGGAGATTGTTGGTGTCGGAAGCACTAGATCGAACCTGATTTTGAAAATGGTAAAGGGTTCAAAGTTAAGTTTATATTGTGATCGAATGGATTTACCAAGGAAAGTCCTAGTTTATCAAGGCACGAAATCTTGACCTGCAGGGTTGAGCAAGAAGTCTTGGTCGAGGATTGGGCAAGAAGACCTGGCCGAGGGTTGGGCACCGAAGTCCTAATCTGGAAGATTGGGCAGGAGTCTTAGCCAAGCAAGGATTGCCAATAGAAGTAGAGACAGGTCGAGGTACGAACGTCTCGAGATCCGGCAGTCTCGGAGGTCGAGCAAAAGTCCAACCGGAGAAGCCGATCGGCAAAAGGTAACTTCTCCTAAGGGAGTAGGTGAGGACACATTCCCCGAAAGAGGGAACAGTAGGCGTCGGTTCGACCTAGGGTTTCATTTTGAAATCCAAAGTCAGAATCAAGACAGCTCCGGTTGTTATCCATGCATTGATTATTAATGTTATATTGTTCTTGGAATAACCCTGGTTGCAGGAGTGAAAGGGAGTAGCTGCTGCATCCTAGATGCCTGAAATGGTTCAGGTGCCCGAGAGACTAGGCGCCTGTGTTGAGGCGTTTCCAACAGGTGAGAGGCTGAACTAGCAGGTTGCCATGTCAGCATCTCAGGTTCCCGTGAGCCATCAGGTGCCTCAAACATCCCAGACTCCCAAGACCGAGGGATAAAGTTTTGGCTAAGTCTGCGGATAAGCACTCGCCTGATTCGGTCCATGTGGCACACGCCCAAGAGCTCAAGGGCGCCCGAGAACATGCTATATAAGGGGCTTCACCCCTTTGCTTTCCAAATTAACTCAGAACATTTTTAGAACAGCTTTCTTGCGACTCAAGCACTCCAACGCTCTCCGAATTTCTTCCGTGCTCGAGTTTCCTATGCCACCAACGATCAAGATCGACGACACGCTGCCCGAGACGCTTCGCAACCTTTGAGTGTCATCGGTAACTTTTAATTTTGTTGTTTAATTCTGTACTCAAACTATACATTTGTAAATCATATTTCGAGTTATAGAATTGCCCAACGAAAATAGTCAAGGACCATGGGCCTTGGAGTAGGAGCTGTAAAAGACTCCGAACCAAGTAAAAAAGAAACAGTGTTAGTATTGTTTCTTTATACTTCCGCTGCATTTTCTGTTTTCCAAAAAAATTTTAGTAATCGCTATTCACCCCCCCTATCGATTACAATTATCCCACAAGTGGTATCAGAGCGGGTTGCTCAACCTTGGTGAAACCGCCAACTGAGCATGTTTTTCAAAATTTTTCTTCGTTCATTTTTTTTTGTAAAAATTTTCTCATTCTTCGAGCTTGGTGCAACACCACTCGAATTTTCTTTCTCATATTCTGTTTATACCGCACTACTAATTCTAGACAAAGTCTTTGAACAAGTTTGTTGTTTTTTTAAAAAAAATCAGGTTTAATTTAAATGGCCATGTAAGAAGGCTACAGCATTGCATGCCCTCCTCTGTTCTCCAGAGATGATTTCTCCTACTGGAAGAGTAGAATGGAGGCCCACTTGAAAACTAAGGTGGAAATGTGGATCATAATCCAGTCTGGACTGGAGATCCCGAAGAACTCGCAAGGAGAAGTTCAAGGGTACTCTGAGTGGGATGCTTCACTCAAAAAGAATATAGAAGCAAATGTCAAAGCCACTCAGACCCTCCAGTATGGATTGACGAAGGAGGAACTCAACCGCGTCGGCCCGTTTAGCAGCACTAAAGAACTGTGGAACAAATTGATTGAGCTACACGAAGGGACGTTAGACACAAGGATTAGTAAGCGAGATCTCCTTCTCAACAAGCTGTATACGATCAAAATGAAAGACGGCGAAATAGCTGCACAGCTTCATGTGAGGATCCAAGAACTAATGAACGGTCTACACACGATAGGTCACAAGGTAGAAAACTGTGACCTCATCAGGTATACTCTAAACTCGTTTCCCATAAACTCATTGTTGGCATCTATGATAGATGCTTACAAGGATCGAAAGAACTTATCCGATATTAAACTCGATGGACTTTTTTCTGAGTTAGAACTCCATGAACAGACTAACGCTTCACAGGTCGAGAAGGGTTTAGCTCTTTTTGCAGGAAAAGTCCCTGCAAAGCAAAAGAAGAAGAAAATACAACCGATACCCAAGTCAAATTCTGACTCAGAGTCTGATGACGACGGAATCGATCATCCGAAGCTGGTCCGAATGGCCCAAAGCTACTACAAGATGATCAAGGGCCAAAGAAAGAAGAAGAAGGTGAGCTAGTAAAAGGATGATCCAGCCGAACCTACTACTAGCAAAAAAGCAAAAAGTGAGGTAACCTGTCATGGGTGTAACAAAAAGGGTCACGACAAATCAGAGTGTCCCAACTTAAAGGAGAACAAGAAAACCGGAGGACGAAGACCCTCAAAGCTACGTGGGACAAGTCGTCTTCAGAAGACAAAGAAGAAGTACCACACGCCAACCTCCTCGTGCTGGCAGCATCAGAAAATCTCGACACCGAATCGGAAGCAAAATTGGAAGAAAGCATCAGAACCGAAAGGCTTTCAATTTCGAAAGACGAACAAATAACGGTACGAGGTTATCCCGAATCTCAGCATTACAACCTAATCTCATATCTATCTCATATGTTGGCCAAAGCCAACGTTCGGGTCGAATCCCTCCGACAGGAAGTCAAAATCCTAAAAGAGGAAGTCAACTCTAACTCCTTAACTGAACCAGTTCAGGAAGGAACCTCCACTCAAGTCCAAAAACTTAAGGAAGAGAATTCCTCCTTGAAATCTCAGGTAAAAGAACATAGAGCTGCATTAGAACGATTTTCCTTGGGTTCCAAGAGTCTTGACATGATTCTTGAAAAACAAAAATCCGTTCTAAACCGATCCGGACTTGGTTATCGAACCAACTCACGGTACAGATCATACTACTCTGTTGTGAACATAAGTAGAGCCTGTGTCCAAACATGGGTCCCAAAGTTATGCTTGACCAATCAAGCTAGACCAAACCAATATTGGATTCCCTATGACAAGATTCACATCTTACCTAGCCCATACCGAGGCTTCAGTCCAAGGGGAGCCAATATAAAAACCATTTTTATACTTAGATAAACTTTTCTTGCTATTTGATGCTTGTTTTTTTTGTTTCTACAAAAATATTATGCTTAGACTTAGAAATAGTTAGATAAGGATTTGACATGACTGAAACTTGCACAACCTTGTATTAGCATAGGGAGAGATGATAGTACATTAGGAAAGCTTGTGTAAAAAGTCAAGTAGGATAAGAAATACCCAATTTGGTCCTCTTAGTCCAGTGGAACTAACCGAAGCTACCTCGCCAGATCCTCAACTAGTTAGACCAGGGTTTCTCAAAAAGTAATTTGAGAATAAAATTTCTTTAAAAGGCTTTGTCTAGGAAAGAGTTGATAATCCAATAAGGCTATGGCCAAAGAAGGCCTCTGTGCCTCACCAAGACATGGAAGCCAATTATTGAAATTTATTTTCAACTTACTAATTGTTAAACCTAAATCTAACACATGTTTCAATCAAATCATAGTGTTAACATAAAACCAAGATAAAATTAATACATCTCACAAAACAGATAAGGATACCTGTTTTGTTACTTAGAAATGGGTGAGATGTTTAGGACCTAATAATGTAGTCCAACTCAACCAACTCAATTAATTTTACCTTTAATATATATTCAATTAAACTTAATCAAAGTTAAATAAATTCAAATTAATTTAATAATTCAAACCTAATATTTTCAAAAATTCAAACTTAATATTTTCAAAAATTCAAACTTAATATTATCAAAAATTCAAATACAAAATCCTAGGCTTAGTGGCATTTGGCAACAATACCACACTTAAGGTAATTGGGTCAGGTAACATTGAATTAAACTCTGATTTTGTTATCAAAAAGCTTTTATTGGTTGATAATTTTAAGTTTAACTTACTTAGCATCAGTCAATTATGTGATACCGGTTATATAGTTACCTTCACCAACTCTAACTACCTTATTAGTGTTAGTAGGAGCCCTAGAGTCAATTATGTGATGATTGACTGGGGACATTTTTGTATCATATTCTATCATTAATAAAGGCATGTTTGGTTATTATACTTACTTTGTATTTGTGCCAAATAACTAAGTATAATAATGTCCTTGGGTAGTAGGTTCTTATCTACATTATATCGATTGGTTGAATCGATAGTGAGATAATGTAAAGAACACTACTCTAAATCATTCCTAGTCAAGTATTAATATTCAAGGACAATATTAATTCATGGAGACTAGCATGTAGGTCAACTGATGACTTGAGCTCACAAGTCATGGATATGTGATATCAAGTTGACACATGGGTATACATTGGAGAATGTGTACTAAATGACCCACCATGAGAAAGTTTCATAGATTGTCATATGAGTGTCATAAACTTTCTCATGTGACTATTGGTATGAATAGTCCTTAGACCTGAATTCACTACGGTTCCCTACATAAGGAGTTATGTACTTTGGTATCGTCAAACGTCACCCGTAACAGGTGTAACGCCCGCTTTTTTTTTTCATAAAGCGGCGTTACGCTAACCTACATAGGCATGTGAACATCATACTGCAGCGGAATAATTTAAAACTTACACATACATGCACCTAGCTATCCTTCCTAACATAGTGACATGGAAACTTAGCATTATTAACATCGTACTTATCATCATGTCATGAAGTCACATAAGCCATCCATTAGGCACATAAGTAGCAAATGTAAGTTTTAGCATAAGACTTGTAAATATATCTTTTTCTTGGCCAAGTCACTACCACACACATACTCTTGTCCCTCCTGCTGCTTCCCCTATTGTCCTCTTGCTTGATTTGCGGTATAAGGAAATAAGACTATAAGCGCATAGGCTTAGTAAGACTCTTTCCTACTCACTAAAATCATTCGTCACTTAAACATAAGCACACCAAACATTAACATAACTTGGTGCTTAGCATGAATCATAAGCATAAGACATAAACCATCCTTAACATGGCATGATACATGGCATACATATAAACATAAAACATACTTAACATGGCATGATACTTGGCATAAACATAAACATAAATATACTTAACATGGCATGATACATAAACATAAATATACTTAATATGGCATGATTTCTAGCATAGCATATGGGCATCTTCTTAATATAAACATAAACATAAGACTTTTACTATCATGCATAATTCTTAACATGAAACATAATCATAAAACATTACTATCCTGGCATAATGCATAACATGAATGAATGCATGAGGCAAATGCGTATACATAAGGATGCTTAACTTTTAAAATCATACTTTTAAATACTTAAACATAATCATAACATCATTGGGGTCCCCGGCTTGTACCACATACATACTTCATAAGTGCGCATCCCTAGTAAATACGAGGTAGCGAGCCCCGACCTGTTAGTAATATGAGAGAAGTGTCCTAAGGCAACCACCTTATGAATGTAATCATTTACTTTAATAAATGAATATTCACTATTTGAGTATACATGTTCATGTATTTGATTGAGATCTTAAACTCATTTACTGAATGTCCGCAATACAATTCACAGCATGAGAGAATTTGTGATGAATTCACAACTAGTGATTATCTCTACATGTGCAATTGTGAAGTATTGAAATTGTCCCTAGTCGATGAATTGATAAATACGGACACTATCAATTCTGTTGAGACTATCATGGGTTATTCTCTAATCAGCTGATTCTCACTGGCTGGTGACATGGGGATGTCCAGAGATAAACATGAATGCTAGTTAAGGGAACAAGTTCATTGGAGTGACTAGCTGTAAAACTTCATATGGTAATCTACATATAGATATGTCAATGAAGTTCTTACTGCAGCTTAAGTGCGATGTTCCTTTGACTTGCGGTGTTCATGTCATCTTGGTCATGGAGACTTATACTTTGACATCTTAAGCAAGCATCACTAAGGAGGTGTGGACCCAGGATGGTTGGGTATAAGTCGAAGTGCCCAAAGATGTTTGAACAGCCTACAAAGGATTGACCACTCCTTGCGAGGGGATGTATACCCAAGGCCTATCATCGGATTGTTACTCGAAGCCTCTGACCAGAGCATGACATGTTCAGAGTATGAATCTCTTAAATACATAAGAGTAATTAGAATCCGTAGGACGAGAGAACGTTACTTGGGCTAGGTGTGACGTAGTCAGCCTAGTGGGGACTGACACACATAGACCATGTCCTGAACCAAGTGGGTATAAGATGGTGAAGGAAATGAGGCACGATTCATTAAAGCTGCTGAAGGGTTTCAGAATAGTTTCTGAGGTCAACCGTTAATCTTTCGATTAATTGGGGATCATGATGTACTACTAGGTGCCACTCATGATTGTTCTATAATTGGTTAATTATAGACGACCAACATAAATCGAAAGCCTATTTAGTCACACGCACTACGAGTGATCCGAGGGATTTAAAACGGGTTGAAAATTGGATTTTCCGATCAAGAGAGATAAGTCGAATCTGAATTTTTCAGAGACGCATCGGAAACATAAAATGGCTAAGTCTTTTGAAGACTTATTGGACGAATTAAATGAATTTAATTCGTGAGGTCATGGCTTGGTTTGGCCGGCCAAAGAGGGTCCCCACCCTCTTTGTTTGGCCGGCCACAATAAAAAGGGAGAACCAAATTGTTTGGTTCAAATTATAAAATAAACCGCGCGTGGTTTGTTTTATGAAATTATGGATAAAGAAATTTGTATAAAGAAATTTATATAAAGATATTTATTTTCATGGAAATTAAAATAAACCTTGGATTGGTTTATTTTATTTTATAAAATCAATAATGGATTGATTTACCATGATAAAGAAATTTATATAAAGAAATTTATATAAAGAAATTTCTTTCCATAATAAAAGGGGAGACATGGTTGTTTTTATTATAAATTAAGTTATAATAAAAACTTGGCATAATGGAATAATTCATAGAAAAATTTATAAGATAAATTTCTTATGAAAAATTTATTCCGTTAAGAGGAGACTTGGCGATTAAGAGGCTACTATATAAAGGTACCAAGGCAAGGCTTGGAGATTAATCCAAGAGATCAAGGATTCTTGCCTAGCCTCTCTCCCTCTCCTTCTCTCCCTCTCCCTCTTCTAGTGCCGCCGGCCCTAGAGCCCTCCCCCTTTGCCGTGAGCTTCCACCACCAAGAAGAAGTCGAAGAAGAAGAAGAAGCGGGCACGACTCCTTCCTTCCTCCCGGAATCTTGATTCCGTTCTTCGTTTGGTGGTTAGTTTTTCATCTCTCTCTTGGTATTCTTGTCGTGCCTTTGGAGAATCTAGTAGTTCTTGTCGGCATGAAACTCGTGGCTTTGCGAAGTCATCCCAAAGAAAATCCGGCGTGGACGTGAATAGAGGCGGAGCTTCCAAGGGACGCTACGGTTGGATCTCGTCCCTTTCTACGAGTTACGCGAGGTATTAAGTAAATTAGTTTACTTTCTGTAAAATTTTAAATGTATGATCATGTCTCCACAACATAAGGTTGCATGCTAGATACGTGGTTAAAATAATTTGAGAAATTATTTATGCTAAACCTTCCGCTGCACGTAATTAAATTTTAAAATTACGAACCCGTATCCATGTCAACATGCACCCAGTCCCAACAGTGGTATCAGAGCCGGTTAGTGTTTGACATAATCATATAATTGTTTTGCGGAAAACTTTGTCATGATCTCAATTTTGGAAAATTTTCCAATTATGGAAACTTTCCAATTATGATAAATTTTAGATTTAGGAATTTCAAAGTTTGGAAATCCTCATGAAATTTCGCAAACTTTTGAAATATCCTAGTTTCTAAAATTTTATGATAATTGTGAAAACTTCCCATTTTTGGAAATTTCCTATTTTGGAAATTTTCCAATTTTGAAAATATGTAAGTTTTCTTTCTACCAGAAACTTACAATTATTCTGAAAACCTATTATGAAATATCGCAATTTTGGGCAAATTCTTTCAAGAAAGTCTAGACAAATTTATGGATTATTAATTGACAATTAAATTCGAATTGGTTTTAAATTATTTACAAAATTCTTTATTTTGGATTGAGCCTCGGGGAGCCGTCCAATTTAAAGTTAGTTGTTGTAATTTAATTTCCTATTTTGAATAAAATTGTCATGTTTAATTTGGTTACGCCTCGGGGAGCGGACCAAATTAGATTTACAACAAATTCCTTTTTTTTGGGTATCTGAGCCTCGGGGAGCCACCCAAAGAAAATAATTTGTTGAAATAATAAATCCATAAATAAAATATGTAATCAAATCTTGGAAATTTTGAGGTGATTCTCAAACGATAATTTCCTTATTTGATTTAAGAGGTGATGCCCTTATATATTATTGTCTCCAAAATTAATTAGGAAAATGGTTTCCTATAGAGTTTTCTTAAATAAGATTTTCATGAAAATAATATGTGGTTGAATTAAGAGAATCTGTCTCTTAATTTAATAAGATTTGATTTAGAGAAATCAAAGTCTTAAACATATTATTTCCGAAATTGATTATGACAATTTAGGAAATTGTTTCCCTAAACAATTCCTTGAATAAAGTATGAAATTAGAATTAGGAAATCCGGTTCCTAATTCAATTAATGAGACTTGATAAATTAAGTCACATACATACTTTATTAAGGAAATCGTTAGTACATGACATAATTATATGTCATGAATATGCTTAGAAAAGAAAGGATGAGACCCAAAACCCCTTACAAAATATTTAGGCCAACACCTTCCATTAATATGGTTAGAACCGGAGTTTTGTTTCTCGTTTGGGTTGATGGACACATCCATGCCCGGCTTGAACCTCAACATGTTCAAACCATAGGATTAGTTTATGATTAATATAGTTGGAGTCAGAGGTCAATCCTTAGTTTTGGTTATTGGACACATCCAAGCCTGACTAAACGGTTGAATGAACTCTAACCATATTAAAACTATTTCTTGATTAATGGGTCAGCCTTAAGCTTGGAGCATCGATTTGTTGTGGCACAGCCAAGGTCGATGTAAAGTGAGGTGCAGTTGGGTGCTATGTATATTGTTGCATACTTGTTAATGAGTTAACAACCCAATGATTTATGCAAACATTCAATTAGTTGATAGCATAAAGTGATAGTTACATATATGTGATATGTAATCGGTATAATTACCTACCTTCATAGCTAAGAATAACATGATGGTCACAGCCATGGTTGTTCTTACCTATGGTTGGATATCAACCTATTTGGAGGTGTTCCTACGATCTCCCGAATTGATAAAAAGGGTTATTCAATTCGAAAAATAAATAGGATTTAATTAATGTATGTTGATGCTTTCTTTATCATTCTTCTCACATAAGCTCAATTTGTATTTCTAGGATAATCACTCGATCATGTCTTCTCTGAATTTGCGTTCCATTTTGGACACCAATAAGCTGACTGGGCCAAACTTCATGGACTGGCTTAGAAACCTGAGGATAGTCCTCAAGGTAGAAAAGCTTGCTTATGTCCTTGAAGAACAACTTCCCAACCGTCCTCCTGAAGATGCAACTCCAGACCAGTTTCCTGAGTTGCTCAACCTGCTGAAGACTGTAGAGCCTTCTGTAAAGCAGGATCAGAAGACGATACTGTTAGTTGGTTCCTCAAAGAAAGGTTCTAAGAGGAAGCCCAAAGAACAAAATAAGGGAAGGAAGAAAAAGGCCAAAAAGACTGAAAAGACCCCAAAAGGCACTTGCCATCACTGTGGCAAGGAGGGTCACTGGCGAAGAAACTGCAAGGTTTATCTTGAGTCCTTGAAGAAGAAGGCATCCGATGCCCCATCCTCTTCAGGTATCTTCGTTATTGAATGTCACTCTATTTCCTCAACCACCTGGGTACTTGATACTGGGTGCAGCTCACATATATGTAATGACATACAGAGGCTAAGGACTAGAAGAAGACTCGTCAAGGGAGAAGCGAATTTGCGAGTTGGAAATGGAGCAAAGATTGCTGATGTTGCCATCGGAACATATTTGCTAAAGCTCCCTACTAGACTTGTCTTAGAGTTGGATAATTGTTATTTTGTTCCTTCGTTAATAAAGAACATTGTATCTATTTCATGCTTGAATGAAAATGGTTATCATTTAACTTTTAGTAATAATTGTTGTTACATAACTTTAAATGGTGTTCTTTATGGGACCGAAACTTTGTGTAATGGTATCTACACGTTAGATTTATCCGGTGACGTTTTCAATATCGAAGTTAGCAACAAACGTGCTCGAATAGATAATCGAATAGACTCCTACACATGGCATTGTCGTCTTGGCCATGTAAGTAAGAAACGCATGACCAAATTACACCGATGTGGAATTCTGGAATCATTTGAACCTGGTTCATTTGATACATGCGAATCATGCTTAAAAGGCAAGATGGCCAAATTACCCTTTTCCGAAAAAGGTAATCCAGTGGGAGAATTGCTTGGTCTAATACATACTGATGTATGTGGACCAATGTCAACTCTTGCACAAGGAGGCTATAGCTACTTCATTACCTTTATCGATGATCACTCACGATTCGGGTATGTATTCTTGATGAAACACAAATCTGAAGCTTTTGAGAAATTCAAAGAGTTCAGAAATGAAGTAGAGAAACAGCTTGGCAAAAGTATTAAGATACTTCGATCCAATCGGGGTGGTGAATACTTGAGTCAAGAGTTTCAAGATTATCTTAGGGACAATGGGATATTGTCTCAATGGACTCCGCCATATACACCATAGCATAATGGTGTATCTGAGAGGCGTAACCGAACCTTGATGGACATGGTTAGATCCATGATGAATCATGTAACTCTTCCAAAATCCTTTTGGGGCTATGCACTTAAGACAGCTGTTTACTTGCTAAACAGAGTCCCGACCAAGGTAGTCTCTACTACTCCATATGAGACATAGAATAGTAAGAAACCTCACTTAACTCACCTTAAGATATGGGGTTGTCCTGCTTATGTGAAGCGGACTGTATCAGACAAATTGGATGCTAAGTCTAATAAATGTCTATTTATTGGATACCCTAAGGAAACAAAGGGTTACCAATTCTATCATCCCTTAAAACAAAAGGTGTTTGTTTCAAGGCATGCTGTATTTCTGGAAAAAGAATTTCTTTTACAAGAAAATAGTGGGAGTGGCATTGAACTTGATGAAGTTCAAGAAACTCCAATAGACATTACAGAGACACCTAGTCTAGACCCACAACTGATAACTCATAATGATGAGCTATCAGTTGAACCTAAAACAACCACCTTTCGTAGGTCTGATAGGACACGCAATATTCCAGAGA
>JAGFNQ010002450.1:118104-160882 GCA_024364735.1 Boesenbergia rotunda
TCCAATTCCCTAGGGTTAAAACCCTAGGGTTTACTTTTCGAAAATGGAGAGGGAGAAGAAGAGACTTTCGGTGGAGAAGTGAAGAGGAAGATGAAGAGGTAGTTATTCTAACAACTTCCTTCTCTTATTTATACTTTTCTCTTGAAGAGACATGTCTCTTCACTTCCCTAGTTTTTAACAAGCATGTTTCTCCTTCTCTAACAAGAAACATGGCTTGGTGCAATGGTTAAGACATTGCTAGTGCAACTAGGAGGTTCAAGGTTCAATCCCTGCTTCCTCCCTTCTATATTTCCTTTTTATTACATTTTGCACTAATCCAAGCCCATTAAGCCAAGCCCATCATGAAATCTCATAATATTAATTATATTCCATGAATTCATATATTTCATAATATTTCATGATAATATTTCATGAATTCCATAATATTTCATATTTATGAATTCATAATATTTCATAATATTTCATGATACTATTTCATGAATTCCATAATATTTCATATTTATGAATTCATAATATTTCATAATATTTCATGATAATATTTCATGAATTCCATAATATTTCATATTTATGAATTCATAATATTTCATAATATTTCATAATAATATTTCATGAATTCCATAATATTTCATATTTATGAATTCATAATATTTCATAATATTTCATGATACTATTTCATGAATTCCATAATACTTCATATTTATGAATTCATAATATTTCATGATACTATTTCATGAATTCCATAATATTTCATATTTATGAATTTATATATTTCCTAATATTTCATATGGGAAATTTCGGGGCGTTACAATGAATGTAATCATTTACTTTAATAAATGAATATTCACTATTTGAGTATACATGTTCATGTATTTGATTGAGATCTTAAACTCATTTACTGAATGTCCGCAATACAATTCACAGCATGAGAGAATTTGTGATGAATTCACAACTAGTGATTATCTCTACATGTGCAATTGTGAAGTATTGAAATTGTCCCTAGTCGATGAATTGATAAATACGGACACTATCAATTCTGTTGAGACTAGCATGGGTTATTCTCTAATCAGCTGATTCTCACTGGCTGGTGACATTGGGATGTCCAGAGATAAACATGAATGCTAGTTAAGGGAACTAGTTCATTGGAGTGACTAGCTGTAAAACTTCATATGGTAATCTACATATAGATATGTCAATGAAGTTCTTACTGCAGCTTAAGTGCGATGTTCCTTTGACTTGCGGTGTTCAAGTCATCTTGGTCATGGAGAATTATACTTTGACATCTTAAGCAAGCATCACTAAGGAGGTGTGGACCCAGGATGGTTGGGTATAAGTCGAAGTGCCCAAAGATGTTTGAACAGCCTACAAAGGATTCACCACTCCTTGCGAGGGGATGTATACCCAAGGCCTATCATCGGATTGTTACTCGAAGCCTCTGACCAGAGCATGACATGTTCAGAGTATGAATCTCTTAAATATATAAGAGTAATTAGAATCCGTAGGATGAGAGAACGTTACTTGGGCTAGGTGTGACGTAGTCAGCCTAGTGGGGACTGACACACATAGACCATGTCCTGAACCAAGTGGGTATAAGATGGTGAAGGAAATGAGGCACGATTCATTAAAGCTGCTGAAGGGTTTCAGAATAGTTTCTGAGGTCAACCGTTAATCTTTCGATTAATTGGGGATCATGATGTACTACTAGGTGCCACTCATGATCGTTCTATAATTGGTTAATTATAGACGGCCAACATAAATCGAAAGCCTATTTAGTCACACGCACTACGAGTGATCCGAGGGATTTAAAACGGGTTGAAAATTGGATTTTCCGATCAAGAGAGATAAGTCGAATCTGAATTTTTCAGAGACGCATCGGAACATAAAATGGCTAAGTCTTTTGAAGACTTATTGGACGAATTAAATGATTTAATTCGTGAGGTCATGGCTTGGTTTGGCCGGCCAAAGAGGGTCCCCACCCTCTTTGTTTGGCCGGCCACAATAAAAAGGGAGAACCAAATTGTTTGGTTCAAATTATAAAATAAACCGCGCGTGGTTTGTTTTATGAAATTATGGATAAAGAAATTTATATAAAGAAATTTATATAAAGAGATTTATTTTCATGGAAATTAAAATAAACCTTGGATTGGTTTATTTTATTTTATAAAATCAATAATGGATTGATTTACCATGATAAAGAAATTTATATAAAGAAATTTATATAAAGAAATTTCTTTCCATAATAAAAGGGGAGACATGGTTGTTTTTATTATAAATTAAGTTATAATAAAAACTTGGCATAACGGAATAATTCATAGAAAAATTTATAAGATAAATTTCTTATGAAAAATTTATTCCGTTAAGAGGAGACTTGGCGATTAAGAGGCTACTATATAAAGGTACCAAGGCAAGGCTTGGAAATTAATCCAAGAGATCAAGGATTCTTGCCTAGCCTCTCTCCCTCTCCTTCTCTCCCTCTCCCTCTTCTAGTGCCGCCGGCCCTAGAGCCCTCCCCCTTTGCCGTGAGCTTCCACCACCAAGAAGAAGTCGAAGAAGAAGAAGAAGCGGGCGCGACTCCTTCCTTCCTCCCGCAATCTTGATTCAGTTCTTCGTTTGGTGGTTAGTTTTTCATCTCTCTCTTGGTATTCTTGTCGTGCCTTTGGAGAATCTAGTAGTTCTTGTCGGCACGAAACTCGTGGCTTTGCGAAGTCATCCCGAAGAAAATCCGGCGTGGACGCGAATAGAGGCGGAGCTTCCAAGGGACGCTACGGTTGGATCTCGTCCCTTTCTACGAGTTACGCGAGGTATTAAGTAAATTAGTTTACTTTCTGTAAAATTTTAAATGTATGATCATGTCTCCACAACATAAGGTTGCATGCTAGATACGTGGTTAAAATAATTTGAGAAATTATTTATGCTAAACCTTCCGCTGCACGTAATTAAATTTTAAAATTACGAACCCGTATCCATGTCAACATGCACCCAGTCCCAACAGTGGTATCAGAGCCGGTTAGTGTTTGACATAATCATATAATTGTTTTGCGGAAAACTTTGTCATGATCTCAATTTTGGAAAATTTTCCAATTATGGAAACTTTCCAATTATGATAAATTTTAGATTTAGGAATTTCAAAGTTTGGAAATCCTCATGAAATTTCGCAAACTTTTGAAATATCCTAGTTTCTGAAATTTTATGATAATTGTGAAAACTTCCCATTTTTGGAAATTTCATATTTTGGAAATTTTCCAATTTTGGAAATATGTAAGTTTTCTTTGTACCAGAAACTTACAATTATTCTGAAAACCTATTATGAAATCTCGCAATTTTGGGCACTTCTTTCAAGAAAGTCTAGACAAATTTATGGATTATTAATTGACAATTAAATTCGAATTGGTTTTAAATTATTAACAAAATTCTTTATTTTGGATTGAGCCTCGGGGAGCCGTCCAATTTAAAGTTAGTTGTTGTAATTTAATTTCCTATTTTGAATAAAATTGTCATGTTTAATTTGGTTACGCCTCGGGGAGCGGACCAAATTAGATTTACAACAAATTCCTTTTTTTTGGGTATCTGAGCCTCGGGGAGCCACCCAAAGAAAATAATTTGTTGAAATTAATAAATCCATAAATAAAATATGTAATCAAATCTTGGAAATTTTGAGGTGATTCTCAAACGATAATTTCCTTATTTGATTTAAGAGGTGATGCTCTTACATATTGTTGTCTCCAAAATTAATTAGGAAAATGGTTTCCTATAGAGTTTTCTTAAATAAGATTTTCATGAAAATAATATGTGGTTGAATTAAGGGAATCTGTCTCTTAATTTAATAAGATTTGATTTAGAGAAATCAAAGTCTTAAACATATTATTTCCGAAATTGATTATGACAATTTAGGAAATTGTTTCCCTAAACAATTCCTTGAATAAAGTATGAAATTAGAATTAGGAAATCCGGTTCCTAATTCAATTAATGAGACTTGATAAATTAAGTCACATACATACTTTATTAAGGAAATCGTTAGTACATGACATAATTATATGTCATGAATATGCTTAGAAAAGAAAGGATGAGACCCAAAACCCCTTACAAAATATTAAGGCCAACACCTTCCATTAATATGGTTAGAACCGGAGTTTTGTTTCTCGTTTGGGTTGATGGACACATCCATGCCCGGCTTGAACCTCAACATGTTCAAACCATGGAATTAGTTTATGATTAATATAGTTGGAGTCAGAGGTCAATCCTTAGTTTTGGTTGTTGGACACATCCAAGCCTGACTAAACGGTTGAATGAACTCCAACCATATTAAAACTATTTCTTGATTAATGGGTCAGCCTTAAGCTTGGAGCATCGATTTGTTGTGCCACAGCCAAGGTCGATGTAAAGAGAGGTGCAGTTGGGTGCTATGTATATTGTTGCATACTTGTTAATGAGTTAACAACCCAATGATTTATGCAAACATTCAATTAGTTGATAGCATAAAGTGATAGTTACATATATGTGATATGTAATCGGTATAATTACCTACCTTCATAGCTAAGAATAACTGATGGCCACAGCCATGGTTGTTCTTACCTATGGTTGGATATCAACCTATTTGGAGGTGTTCCTACGATCTCCCGAATTGATAAAAAGGGTTATTCAATTCGAAAAATAAATAGGATTTAATTAATGTATGTTGATGCATTCTTTATCATTCTTCTCACATAAGCTCAATTTGTATTTCTAGGATAATCACTCGATCATGTCTTCTCTGAATTTGCGTTCCATTTTGGACACCAATAAGCTGACTGGGCCAAACTTCATGGACTGGCTTAGAAACCTGAGGATAGTCCTCAAGGCAGAAAAGCTTGCTTATGTCCTTGAAGAACAACTTCCCAACCGTCCTCCTGAAGATGCAACTCCAGACCAGTTTCCTGAGTTGCTCAACCTGCTGAAGACTGTAGAGCCTTCTGTAAAGCAGGATCAGAAGACGATACTGTTAGTTGGTTCCTCAAAGAAAGGTTCTAAGAGGAAGCCCAAAGAACAAAATAAGGGAAGGAAGAAAAAGGCCAAAAAGACTGAAAAGACCCCAAAAGGCACTTGCCATCACTGTGGCAAGGAGGGTCACTGGCGAAGAAACTGCAAGGTTTATCTTGAGTCCTTGAAGAAGAAGGCATCCGATGCCCCATCCTCTTCAGGTATCTTCGTTATTGAATGTCACTCTATTTCCTCAACCACCTGGGTACTTGATACTGGGTGCAGCTCACATATATGTAATGACATACAGGGCTAAGGAATAGAAGAAGACTCGTCAAGGGAGAAGCGAATTTGCGAGTTGGAAATGGAGCAAAGATTGCTGATGTTGCCATCGGAACATATTTGCTAAAGCTCCCTACTGACTTGTCTTAGAGTTGGATAATTGTTATTTTGTTCCTTCGTTAATAAAGAACATTGTATCTATTTCATGCTTGAATGAAAATGGTTATCATTTAACTTTTAGTAATAATTGTTGTTACATAACTTTAAATGGTGTTCTTTATGGGACCGGAACTTTGTGTAATGGTATCTACACGTTAGATTTATCCGGTGACGTTTTCAATATCGAAGTTAGCAACAAACGTGCTCGAATAGATAATCGAATAGACTCCTACACATGGCATTGTCGTCTTGGCCATGTAAGTAAGAAACGCATGACCAAATTACACCGATGTGGAATTCTGGAATCATTTGAACCTGGTTCATTTGATACATGCGAATCATGCTTAAAAGGCAAGATGGCCAAATTACCCTTTTCCGAAAAGGTAATCCAGTGGGAGAATTGCTTGGTCTAATACATACTGATGTATGTGGACCAATGTCAACTCTTGCACAAGGAGGCTATAGCTACTTCATTACCTTTATCGATGATCACTCACGATTCGGGTATGTATTCTTGATGAAACACAAATCTGAAGCTTTTGAGAAATTCAAAGAGTTCAGAAATGAAGTAGAGAAACAGCTTGGCAAAAGTATTAGGATACTTCGATCCAATCGGGGTGGTGAATACTTGAGTCAAGAGTTTCAAGATTATCTTAGGGACAATGGGATATTGTCTCAATGGACTCCGCCATATACACCATAGCATAATGGTGTATCTGAGAGGCGTAACCGAACCTTGATGGACATGGTTAGATCCATGATGAATCATGTAACTCTTCCAAAATCCTTTTGGGGCTATGCACTTAAGACAGCTGTTTACTTGCTAAACAGAGTCCCGACCAAGGTAGTCTCTACTACTCCATATGAGACATAGAATAGTAAGAAACCTCACTTAACTCACCTTAAGATATGGGGTTGTCCTGCTTATGTGAAGCGGACTGTATCAGACAAATTGGATGCTAAGTCTGATAAATGTCTATTTATTGGATACCCTAAGGAAACAAAGGGTTACCAATTCTATCATCCCTTGGAACAAAAGGTGTTTGTTTCAAGGCATGCTGTATTTCTGGAAAAAGAATTTCTTTTACAAGAAAATAGTGGGAGTGGCATTGAACTTGATGAAGTTCAAGAAACTCCAATAGACATTACAGAGACACCTAGTCTAGACCCACAACCGATAACTCATAATGATGAGCTATCAGTTGAACCTAAAACAACACCACCTCTTCGTAGGTCTGATAGGACACGCAATATTCCAGAGAGATACGGATTTTCATAAGTGAATCAAACGACGTGTTACTCATAAGCGATGACGAACCTATCAGTTATGAAGATGTTCTGAAAAGTTCAGAAAGGGACAAATGGCTTGAAGCCATGAAGTCGGAAATGGATTCCATGTACGAAAATCAAGTATGGGACTTGGTTAACCCACCTGAAGGGATTAAGCCCATAGGGTGCAAGTGGGTTTTCAAGAAGAAAACCGACATGGAAGGTAATGTTGTTACCTTTAAGGCTAGATTAGTGGCAAAAGGATATCGTCAGAAACAAGGAATTGATTATGGCGAAACCTATTCGCCAGTAGCTATGCTTAAATCCATTCGGATGCTCCTGGCCATAGCAGCTCATTATGATTATGAGATATGGCAAATGGATGTGAAAATAGCTTTCCTTAATGGAAACCTGCTTGAGGATGTATACATGATACAACCTAAAGGTTTCACATCGGTTGATAAAACCAAAATATGCAAGCTTCGACGATCCATATATGGACTGAAGCAAGCATCCAGGAGCTGGAACATCCGTTTTGATGAGACAATCAAAGAGTTTGATTTCTCACAAAATCCTGACGAACCTTGTGTGTACAAGAAGGTTAGTGGGAGTGCAGTCGTATTCCTAGTACTATATGTCGATGACATATTGCTTATAGGAAATGATATATCAGTCTTACAATCGGTTAAAATTTGGTTGTCCAAAACTTTCTCCATGAAAGACCTGGGAGAAGCAACCTATATCCTTGGGATTAGAATCTATAGTGATAGATCAAAACGGTTGTTTGGTCTTTCGCAATCTACATATATAGACCGAGTGCTAAAAGGTTTAGCATGTCGGAATCCAAGAAAGGTTACCTTCCCATCAGGCATGGGATCAACCTTTCAAAGTCTATGTGTCCGCGCACAGAAGACGAGAGGATTTGCATGAATAAGATTCCTTATGCATCCGCGATAGGGTCTATCATGTATACTATGTTATGTACTAGGCCCGATGTATCGTATGCTCTGAGCGTCATGTGCAGATACCAGTCTGATCCAGGAATGGATCATTGGGCGGCTGTCAAGACAATCCTTAAGTACTTAAGAAGAACTAAGGATGTGTTCCTAATATATGGAGAAGGAGATATGGTAATACGTGGGTATACAGATGCCAGTTTCCAGACAGATAAGGATGACTCCAAATCTCAGTCTGGATACGTATTTACTTTGAATGGAGGCGCAATAAGTTGGAAGAGTTCCAAGCAAGACACTGTAGCGGATTCTACCACGGAAGCGGAATATATTGCGGCTTCGGAAGCAGCAAAAGATGCAGTCTGGATCAAGAAGTTTGTCTCAGAACTTGGTGTGGTTCCAACCATTGATGAAGCAGTGCCAGTTTACTGCGACAACAATGGAGCTATTGCACAAGCAAAGGAACCAAGGTCTCATCAACGATCCAAACATGTTCTTCGCCGCTATCATCTGATCAGAGAGATTATAAGTAGGAATGATATACAAATTGAGAAAATTCCCACTGAAAGGAATTTAGCGGATCCTTTAACTAAGGCCTTGCCTCAAAGCAAGTTTGAGGGTCATGTTAGAGCATGTGGTATTGGATACCGTAGCGATTGGCATTAGGCCAAGTGGGAGTTTGTTAGTAATATGAGAGAAGTGTCCTAAGGCAATCGCCTTATGATTGTAATTATTTACTTTAATAAATGAATATTCACTATTTGAGTATACATGTTCATGTATTTGATTGAGATCTTAAACTCATTTACTGAATGTCCGCAATACAATTCACAGCATAAGAGAATTTGTGATGAATTCACAACTAGTGATTATCTCTACATGTGCAATTGTGAAGTATTGAAATTGTCCCTAGTCGATGAATTGATAAATACGGACACTATCAATTATGTTGAGACTAGCATGGGTTATTCTCTAATCAGCTGATTCTCACTGGCTGGTGACATTGGAATGTCCGGAGATAAACATGAATGCTAGTTAAGGGAACTAGTTCATTGGAGTGACTGGCTGTAAAACTTCATATGGTAATCTACATATAGATATGTCAATGAAATTCTTACTGCAGCTTAAGTGCGATGTTTCTTTGACTTGCGGTGTTCAAGTCATCTTGGTCATGGAGACTTATACTTTGACATCTTAAGCAAGCATCTCTAAGGAGGTGTGGACCCAGGATGGTTGGGTAAAAGCCGAAGTGTCCGAAGATGTTTGAACAGCCTACAAAGGATTCACCACTCCTTGCGAGGGGATGTATACCCAAGGCCTATCGTCGGATTGTTACTCGAAGCCTCTGGCCAGAGCATGACATGTTCAGAGTATGAATCTCTTAAATACATAAGAGTAATTAGAATCCGTAGGACGAGAGAACGTTACTTGGGCTAGGTGTGACGTAGTCAGCCTAGTGGGGACTGACACACATAGACCATGTCCTGAACCAAGTGGGTATAAGATGGTGAAAGAAATGAGGCACGATTCATTAAAGCTGCTGAAGGGTTTCAGAATAGTTTCTGAGGTCAACCGTTAATCTTTCGATTAATTGGGGATCATGATGTACTACTAGGTGCCACTCATGATCGTTCTATAATTGGTTAATTATAGACGGCCAACATAAATCGAAAGCCTATTTAGTCACACGCACTACGAGTGATCCGAGGGATTTAAAACGGGTTAAATTGGATTTTCCGATCAAGAGAGATAAGTCGAATCCGAATTTTTCAGAGACGCATCGGAAATATAAAATGGCTAAGTCTTTTGAAGACTTATTGGACGAATTAAATGAGTTTAATTCGTGAGGTCATGGCTTGGTTTGGCCGGCCAAAGAGGGTCCCCACCCTCTTTGTTTGGCCGGCCACAATAAAAAGGGAGAACCAAATTGTTTGGTTCAAATTATAAAATAAACCGCGCGTGGTTTGTTTTATGAAATTATGGATAAAGAAATTTGTATAAAGAAATTTATATAAAGATATTTATATAAAAATATTTATTTTCATGGAAATTAAAATAAACCTTGGATTGGTTTATTTTATTTTATAAAATCAATAATGGATTGATTTACCATGATAAAGAAATTTATATAAAGAAATTTATATAAAGAAATTTCTTTCCATAATAAAAGGGGAGACATGGTTGTTTTTATTATAAATTAAGTTATAATAAAAACTTGGCATAACGGAATAATTCATAGAAAAATTTATAAGATAAATTTCTTATGAAAAATTTATTCCGTTAAGAGGAGACTTGGCGATTAAGAGGCTACTATATAAAGGTACCAAGGCAAGGCTTGGAGATTAATCCAAGAGATCAAGGATTCTTGCCTAGCCTCTCTCCCTCTCCTTCTCTCCCTCTCCCTCTTCTAGTGCCGCCGGCCCTAGAGCCCTCCCCCTTTGCCGTGAGCTTCCACCACCAAGAAGAAGCCGAAGAAGAAGAAGAAGCGGGCACGACTCCTTTCTTCCTCCCGGAATCTTGATTCTGTTCTTCGTTTGGTGGTTATTTTTTCATCTCTCTCTTGGTATTCTTGTCGTGCCTTTGGAGAATCTAGTAGTTCTTGTTGGCACGAAACTCGTGGCTTTGCGAAGTCATCCCGAAGAAAACCCGGCGTGGACGCGAATAGAGGCGGAGCTTCCAAGGGACGCTACGGTTGGATCTCGTCCCTTTCTACGAGTTACGCGAGGTATTAAGTAAATTAGTTTACTTTCTACAAAATTTTAAATGTATGATCATGTCTCCATAATATAAGGTTGCATGCTAGATACGTGGTTAAAATAATTTGAGAAATTATTTATGCTAAACCTTCCGCTGCACGTAATTAAATTTTAAAATTACGAACCCGTATCCATGTCAACATGCACCCGATCCCAACACGACCTACTAGGGTAGGAACAGCTATAGTAGTTCCAAACACCGTGGACAGCATAGTCGGTAGTCCAGAACCGGGGCGTTCTTAAGGTGCCCATCCCTGTTGGACAGCTTTGGTAGTCCCAGAACCGTGGACAGCATAGTCGGTAGTCCAGAACCGGGGCGTTCTTAAGGTGCCCATCCCTTGGACTCATACTTCGGTCCGGTACAAACCCATTCATAAAGTAAAATAACTTCACATGCTTCATTAATATTCATGGGACATTCATAGCATATTTAAACATAGCATAACCTTGTTACATGAAGCATGACATAAATCATACTTGACCTTTCATCGTTCATACTTAATGCATAGCATCATGATGCCCTAAGGCATAAGCATTATCTTCATTCATAAATATGGCATGCTGACATAAACATCATTCTTGTTCATAGTGCTTGCATGATCATGGTACATAAGGTAAGCTTTGCATTGTATTCATAGAATATGACATGTTTACATAGACCATCATCCTAATTCATAGAGCTTGCATGATCATGATACATAAGGTAAGCATTGCATTATATTCATAAAACATGACATATTTATATAGACCATTCTCCTAATTCATCTAACTTGCATGATCATGATATATAAGATAAGCATTGCATCACATACATAAGTATAGTATCTATCACAAGCATGCATGGGTAGGACTCCTATAAACATGCTACGTACTATTTAAGTGCATGGCATAGAACATAAGACGTTCATAAATAAACCCCACTAAGCATGACATCTAATATAAACATATCAAACATAAACTATAACACCTAAGGTTAGGGTTAAAGGTAACATGGGTACTTTAGTATCGTCAAACGTCACCCGTAAAAGGGTGGACTATAAAGGCGATCACTGGGTATGTAATGAATTATGCGGAGGGATGTGAGTGATGTAGATGGGATCTATCCCTCCCATATGACGGGAGTGATATCTTTGGGCCCCTTGATCGAGTAGGACTGCTAAAACGCATGGACATACTCAAATGAGTCAATATGAGATATTGAGCTCATTTGTTTGAGTGAGTCTACTCGGGGATCAAGAAACACAAGATTGATTGAGGATGACACGGTCTATGCCTCATTGGTCAATCTAGATATCAAGGATAGAAGGACAAGGTCATACATTGCCATAGTCACGGAGGTTAAGTCGGATCTCGACTTTCTTGTTACTTGGGTAGCATTGATGCATTGCTAGATGCCGCTCATTGCTTTTGTGTCTAAATTGGTTTAGACACATTGCCAATGTTACGAGAGCCTATCGGGTCACACACTAAGGACATGATGCTTCGGAGATTAATTGATCTTGATTTGGCTAAGATTTAATTGGAATTGGATTAATTGAGTTAGACTCAAGTGAATTTAATTGGATTATGGATTGAGATCTAATTTGAGTTAAACTCATTTAGATTAGACTCAACCACATTTGGATGAAATATTAATTCATTAAAATGTTTAATGAATTAATAAGAGAGGAAGATGGAGAGTTTCTCACCATTATAGTATTACATGAAAAGTTAGAGGGTTACATTAAAATGTTTAATGAAGGGAAGTTTAAAAGGCAAAAACTCCTCATGATATGAGTATAAAAGAGTTTTTCCCTTGTCATTTGGATGACAACTTCTCATTTTCTTTCCCCTCTTCCTTCTCTTCTCCATCTTGGCCGAAACCCACATCTTGGGTTCTTGGTGTTTTGTGAACTACCTCAAGTTGCTAGCACAACTAAGGTAGTTGTTCTCCGAAGTAGAGATATCGTGTTCGTGTGGATACGAATAGAGGCACGGACACTTGAACGTGCAAGAGATCCGGTGGCGCTTGGACAAGCGGGATAAACGTAAGGGCACGCTCCAAAGGTATACGCTTTAGATAGATCTATTAGATAGATGATTTCGTACGAGTTTTCTTTCGTATGAATCGCTCGTGGGATCTTGTTTCTGCTGCGTTTTGTGTTTATGTCGCCTATAGATCCCAACAGTGGTATCAGAGCCACTTGCGAAAGATCGTACAAAGTTTTTGTACTTTTATATATGATATAGAAGTAGGACAAGATATATTATGAGTTGCATAAACTGTATGATATAGTAGTCGGGCTCCCGACCTCCCACTCGGGAAGACTGACCTCTGAGGTCATACCGAGCAGACAGCTTCCCGAGGCCACTCGGGAAGACAGACGCTCGGGTCATCCCGAGTAAGGAAACCCCGAGAATGTCTCGGGAAAGGGGAGTCCGAGTGATCATACCGTAGCTATATGGGTCTCGAATTCATGTTGATGAATCTGGGCAGCGGCTCACTCGGGGACCGCCGTGAGTTTCTGCTCAAGCAGTTAATTTTGTTTTTGCACTCATAATAAAATTAGTGTCCTAGATCTATTGTGTATAAATGATGACATGGTGAATGGTTATGGCCTTAACCCCAATGTGATTGGATGTATGTGTGTGTGTGCATGTTGTAATTCATAATACAGCCTACGTGTCGTGCCTCGTGTCTATTCTTCCTAATCGTAAAATTAGATTTAGACTCAAATGTAACTCGAGTTTTCCTACATTGTAATGTACAAAAGAGGAATGGAGTGTCCATTGAAGAATGAAGTGACAAGGAGGATGCCAACCACACATGATGACCGGAGGATGCTCTTGGAGAAGATGTTATCCCTAGGTTGACCATCGATCCTCTCATTGGCTTGAGAAGATCATAGCATACGGGCCATAACCATGTCACGGTTTTAATGCTTATATGTTGATATATGCTATGTGTGTGTATGTGATGCATGCTTAGATGTTAATCTTAATTAAGTCAACTCAATATGCCTACCAAGGTTCGGTACTCATAAACTACCTCGATCATTTGTTGTTGGGTTTGCCAAAGCAAAGCAACACATTTTATCTTGGTAGAGTGCGAGAGGACAATTGTGATGTCCCGCTATCGAACTTTGGGTGAGACTTAACTAAGTCACCTCAATTGGATTGAGAATCTTAGAGGCATATCCCAAAAGTTGGGAAAATTGGGTAAGAGGAAAATTATACTAAGTCTTGGGCGATTAGCCAAAGCTAACTCAAGATGATGTGTAATGTGAATCTTAACCCTTTTCAAGAGTTGCATACGATGTAATTGGTAAAAGTTACCTACCTAATTGTATCGAGTCTTGGGCGATTAGCCAAAGCAAACTCAAGATGAAGTATAATTTGGATCTTGTCCCACATAAATGTAGTCGCTATTTGATTTGGAGCTAGTAGTGTGAGCAAATTGAGTTTGCCTACATCCATGACTAGCCCCTACAAAAGCTCTACAATTTAGTGGGAGTATTATTTAATTAAAGGCCTAATTAAGTGATATAGATATGATACTTATTTCTCCATGTTGTATTGTTGTAGATCACCATGTCATCTAATACGTCGAACACTCTCTCTCTGCGATCTATCCTTGAGAAGGACAAGCTCAACGGAGCTAATTTCCTGGACTGGTACAGGAACTTGAGGATAGTTCTCAAACAAGAACGTAAACTGTACGTTCTAGAGCAACCCCTTTCAGAAGCACCCGTTGCTACCGCCACCCGTGCTGAGAAGGATGCTTACAAGAAGCATCAAGATGATGCACTTGATGTATCATGCCTTATGCTTGCCACCATGAACTCTGAGCTTCAGAAGCAACATGAGAACATGAATGCACATGATATGGTTGAGCATATGAAACAACTATATCAAGGGCAAGCTAGGCACGAGTGGTTTGAGGTGTCCAAAGCCCTATTTGCATGCAAGATGCAAGAAGGAACTCCTGTAGGGACTCACGTACTCAAGATGATTGGGTATATGTGTTGGGACCGGGTGCATGTCGACAGGGATACGAGTTCGTAAAATTTAAAATTTTTACGTGCAGCGGAAGAGTTTGCATAAAATAATTTCCTAAATTATTTTAACTTCGTATCTAGCATGCAATCTTATGGTGTGTTGACATAATCATAAAATAAACTTTGCGGAAAAGTAAACTAATTTACTAAGTACCTCTCGTAACTCGAAGTAAGGGACGAGATCCAACCGTAGCGTCCCTTGGAAGCTCCGCCTCTATTCACGTCCACGCCGAGTTCTCTTCGGGATGACTTCACAAAGTCAAGAGTTTTGTGCCGACGAGAACTACTAGATTCTCGGAAGGTACAACTAGAAGAATAAGAGAAATAATGGAAAAACTAACCAACGAAGTAACGGAATCAAATTCCGAGAAGAGAGGAGTCGCTATCCGCTTCTTCTTCTTCGTCTTCGAGTTCTCCTCCTTCTTCAAAGCTCACGGCAAACACCCTTGTTGGTGTTGTGGTTGGGCGCCGGCCCTAGAGAGGCTAGGGTGCGCCGGCCCTAAGGGAGGAAGAAGAGGAGGAGGAGAGGAGATTAAGAGAAAGAGAGAGGGAGTAATTAATCTCTTAATTAGTTCGGAATAAGGGCTAGCCTTTGGTTCCTTTATATAGTAGCAACTCCTTTGCTAAGTCTCCCTCTAAACCGAATTAACGGAATTAGTTATAAGAAATTTATCTTATAAATTTTCTTATTAATTATTCCGTTTAAACCGAGTCTTTATTATAAACCAATTTATAATAAAACTAATTCTTTTTCTCTTTAAACTATGGAATAAATTTTTATAAGAAATTTATAAACTTTCTTATTATGGAAAAAATCAATTCATAATTGATTTTATAAAATTAAAATAAACCAATTCATGGATTATTTTAATCTTCCATAAAAGAATAAATTTCTACAAATTTTATTTATATAAATTTCTCTATACAAATTTATTTATCCATAATTTATAAAATAAATCACACTAGATTTATTTTATTAATTAAACCAATTAAATTGGTTTTTCTCCTCTTATTTGGCCGGCCACCAAAGAGGGTTTAACACCCTCTTTGGCCGGCCAAAACCAACCCAATAAACCGCGAATTAAACTCATTTAATTCGCCCAAAAAGCCTTCAAAAGACTTAGCCATTTTTGGCTTCCATTGCGCCTCTGACTAACTCAGATTTGACTTGTTTCTCTTGATCGGAAAATCCAATTTTCAACTCGTTTTAAATCCCTCGGATTACTCGTATTGCGTGTGACTAAATAGGCTTTCGATTTATGTTGGCCGCCTATAATTAACCCATTAATTATAGAACGATCATGAGTGGCACCTAGTAGTACATCATGATCCCCAATTAATCGAAAGATCAACGGTTTGACCTCAGAAGAAATTATTCTGAAACCCTTCAGCAGCTCTAATGAATCGTGCCTCATTCCCTTCACCACCTTATACCCACTTGGTTCAGGACACGGTCTATGGTGTCAGTCCCCACTAGGCTGACTACGTCACACCTAGCCCAAGTAGTGTCTTTCTCGTCCTTTGGATTTCTAATTACTCTCATGTATTTAAGAGACTCACACTCTTATCATGATATGCTCTGGCCAGAGGCTTTGAGTAACAATCCGACGATAGGCCTGGGTATACATCTCCTCGCAAGGAGTGGTGAATCCTTTGTAGGCTGTTCAAACATCTTCGGGCACTTCGGCTTATACCCGATCATCCTGGGTCCACACCTCCTTAGAGATGCTTGCTTAAGATGTCAAAGTATAAGTCTCCATGACCAAGATGACTTGAACACCGCAAGTCAAAGGAACATCGCACTTAAGCCGCAGTAAGATCTTCATTGACATATCTACATGTAGATTCCCATATGAAGTCTTACAGCTAGTCACTCCAATGAACTAGTTCCCTTAACTAGCATCCATGTTTATCTCCGGACATCCCAATGTCACCAGCTAGTGAGAATCAGCTGATTAGAGAATAACCCATGCTAGTCTCAACAGAATTGATAGTGTCCGTTTTTATCAATTCATCGACTAGGGATAATTTCAATACTTCACAATTACACATTAGAGATAATCACTAGTTGTGATCCCATCACAAATTCTCTTATGCTGTGAGTTGTATTGCGGACATTCAGTAGATGAGTTTAAGATCCCAATCAAATACACAAAACATGTATACTCAAATAGTGAATTATCATTTATTAATATAAATGTTTACATAATAAGGCGATTGCCTTAGGACACTTCTCTCATATCACTAACAAACTCCCACTTGGCCTAATGCCAATCGCTACGGTATCCAATACCATAGGCTCTAACATGACCCTCAAACTTGCTTTGAGGCAAGGCTTTAGTTAAAGGATCCGCTATATTCCTTTCAGTGGGAACCCTCTCAATTTGTATGTCATTCCTACTTATAATCTCTCTGATCAGATGATAGCGTCGAAGCACGTGTTTGGATCGCTGATGAGACCTTGGTTCCTTCGCTTGTGTAATAGCTCCATTGTTGTCGCAGTATACCGGCACTGCTTCATCAATGGTTGGAACCACGCCAAGTTCGGAGACAAACTTCTTGATCCAGACTGCTTCCTTTGCTGCTTCCGAAGCTGCGATATATTCCGCTTCCGTGGTAGAATCCGCTACGGTGTCTTGTTTGGAACTCTTCCAACTTACTGCGCCTCCATTCAAAGTAAATACGTATCCAGACTGCGATTTGGAGTCATCCTTATCTGTCTGGAAACTGGCATCTGTATACCCACGTATTATCAAATCTCCTTCCCCATATATTAGAAATACATCCTTAGTTCTTCTTAAGTACTTAAGGATTGTCTTAACAGCCGCCCAATGATCCATTCCTAGATCAGATTGGTATCTGCTCGTGACGCTCAGAGCATACGATACATCGGGCCTAGTACATAACATAGCATACATGATAGATCCTATTGCGGATGCATAGGGAATCTTATTCATGCTAATCCTCTCGTCTTCTGTGCGCGGACACATAGACTTCGAAAGGTTGATCCCATGCCTGATGGGAAGGTAACCTTTCTTGGATTCCGACATGCTAAACCTTTTTAGCACTCGGTCTATATATGTAGACTGCGAAAGACCAAGCAACCGTTTTGATCTATCTCTATAGATTCTAATCCCAAGGATATAGGTTGCTTCTCCCAGGTCTTTCATGGAGAAAGTTTTGGACAACCAAATCTTAACTGTCTGTAAAACTGATATATCGTTTCCTATGAGTAAGATGTCATCGACATATAATACTAGGAATACGACTGCACTCCCACTAACCTTCTTGTACACACAAGGTTCGTCAGGATTTTGTGAGAAATCAAACTCTTTGATTGTCTCATCAAAACGGATATTCCAGCTCCTAGATGCTTGCTTTAGTCCATATATGGATCGTCGAAGCTTACATACCTTGGTTTTATCAACCGATGTGAAACCTTCAGGTTGTATCATGTATACATCCTCAAGTAGGTTTCCATTAAGGAAAGCTGTTTTCACATCCATTTGCCATATCTCATAATCATAATGAGCTGCTATGGCTAGGAGCATCCGAATGGATTTAAGCATAGCTACTGGCGAATAGGTTTCGTCATAATCAATTCCTTGTTTTTGACGATATCCTTTTGCCACTAATCTAGCCTTAAAGGTAACAACATTACCTTCCATGTCGGTTTTCTTCTTGAAAACCCACTTGCACCCTATGGGTTTAATCCCTTCAGGTGGGTTAACCAAGTCCCATACTTGATTTTCATACATGGAATCCATTTCCGACTTCATGGCCTCAAGCCATTTGTCCCTTTCTGAATTTTTCAGAACATCTTCATAACTGATAGGTTCATCATCGCCAATGAGCAACACGTCGTTCGATTCACTTACGAGAAATCCGTATCTCTCTGGAATGTTGCGTGTCCTATCAGACCTGCGAAGAGGTGGTGTAGTTTTAGGTTCAACTGATAGCTCATCACTATGAATTATCGGTTGTGGGCCTAGACTAGGTGTCTCTGTGATGTCTATTGGAGTTTCTTGAACTTCATCAAGTTCAATCCCACTCCCACTGTTTTCTTGTAAAAGAAACTCTTTCTCTAGAAATACAGCATGCCTTGAAACAAACACCTTTTGTTCCAAGGGATGATAGAATTGGTAACCCTTCGTTTCCTTAGGGTATCCAATAAATAGACATTTATCAGACTTAGCATCCAATTTGTCTGATACAACCCGCTTCACATAAGCAGGACAACCCCATATCTTAAGGTGAGTTAAGTGAGGTTTCTTACTATTCCAAATCTCATATGGAGTAGTAGAGACTACCTTGGTCGGGACTCTGTTTAGCAAGTAAACAGCTGTCTTAAGTGCATAGCCCCAAAAGGATTTTGGAAGAGTTGCATGATTCATCATAGACCTAACCATGTCCATCAAGGTTCGGTTGCGCCTCTCAGATACACCATTATGCTGTGGTGTATACGGCGGAGTCCATTGGGACAATATCCCATTGTCCCTTAGATAATCTTGAAACTCTTGACTTAAGTATTCACCACCTCGATCGGATCGAAGTATCTTAATACTTTTGCCAAGCTGTTTCTCTACTTCATTTCTGAACTCTTTGAATTTCTCAAAGGCTTCAGATTTGTGTTTCATCAAGAACACATACCCGAATCGTGAGTGATCATCGATGAAGGTGATGAAGTAGCTATAGCCTCCTTGTGAAAGAGTTGACATTGGTCCACATACATCGGTATGTATTAGACCAAGCAATTCTCCCACTGGATTACCTTTTCCGGGAAAGGGTAATTTGGTCATTTTGCCTTTTAAGCATGATTCGCATGTATCAAATGAACCGGGTTCAAATGATTCCAAAATTCCACATCGGTGTAATTCGGTCATGCGTTTCTTACTTATATGGCCAAGACGACAGTGCCACGTGTAGGAGTCTATTTGATTATCTATTCGAGCACGTTTGTTGCTTACTTCGATATTGAAAACGTCACTGGATAAATCTAACGTGTAGATGCCATTGCACAAAGTTCCATTCCCATAAAGAACGCCATTTAAAGTTATGTAACAACAATTGCTACTGAAAGTTAAATGATAACCTTTTTCATTCAAACATGAAATAGATACAATGTTCTTTATTAATGAAGGAACAAAATAACAATTATCCAATTCTAAGACACGTCCAGTTGGGAGCTTTAGCAAATATGTTCCGATGGCAATAGCAGCAATCCTTGCTCCATTTCCAACCCGCAAATTCGCTTCTCCCTTGACGAGCCTTCTTCTATTCCTTAGCCCCTGTATGTCATTACATATATGTGAGCTACACCCAGTATCAAGTACCCAGGTATCTGAGGAAATAGAGTGACATTCAATAACGAAGATACCTGAAGAGGATGGGGCATCGGATGCCTTCTTCTTCACGGACTCAAGATAAATCTTGCAGTTTCTTCGCCAGTGACCTTCCTTGCCACAGTGATGGCAAGTTCCTTTTGGTTTCTTTTCAGTTTTCTTGGCCTTTTTCTTCTTCCCTTTGTTTGTTCTTTGGCCTTCCTCTTAGAACCTTTCTTCGAGGAACCAACTAACAGTACTGCTTTTTGATCTGGCTTTACAGAAGGCTCCACAGTCTTCAGCATGTTGATCAACTCAGGAATGGTAGTCTCCAGTTTGTTCATCCGATAGTTCATCACAAATTGTGAACAACTCTTGGACAAACAACTCAGAATTAAGTCAATACTTAGTTCATGATCCATTCAAAACCGAGTGCGCTCAGTCGCTCAATGTACCCCAACATCTTTAATACAAACTGCGAGGCAGAAGTGCCTTCCTGCATCTTAGTGGTGAAGAGGAGTCTGGAGACTTCGAACCTTTCGGATCTCGCCTGCTCTTCAAACAACTCATGAAGATGGAAGATGATGGTATTAGCATCCATATGCTCATGCTGCTTTTGCAACTCAGGTACCATGGAGGCTAGCATGATGCAACTCGCAAGTTCAGAATCGGTCACATGTTTCTGATAGGCCAACAATTGGTCTGGAGTTGCATTCTCTGGAGGATGGGTGGGAAGTTGTTCTTCAAGGACATAAGCAAGCTTCTCTGCCTTGAGGACTATCCTCAGGTTTCGAAGCCAGTCCATGTAGTTCGGCCCAGTCAGTTTATTTGTGTCCAAAATGGAACGCAAGTTCAGAGAAGACATGATCGAGTGATTATCCTAGAAATACAAATTGAGATTATGTGAGAAGATTTATTAATGAATGTATCAACATACATAAATAAAATCCTATTTATTTTTCAAATTGAATAACCCTTATTATCAATTCGGGAGATCGTAGGAACATCTCCAAATAGGTTGATATCCAACCATAGACAAGAATCACCATGGCTGTGGCCATCAAGTTTTCCTTAGTTATGAAGGTAGGTAGTTATACCGATTACATATCACATATATGTAACTATCACGTTATGCTATCAACTAATTGAATGTTTGCATAAATCATTGGGTTGTTAACTCATTAACAAGTATGCATCATATACATAGCACCCAACTGCACCTCTCTTCACATCGACCTTGGCTGTGGCACAACAAATCGATGCTCCAAGCTTAAGGCTGACCCATTAATCAAGAAATAGTTTTAACATGGTTGGAGCTCATTCAACCGTTTAGTCAGGCTTGGATGTGTCCAACAACCAAAACTAAGGATTGACCTCTGACTCCAACTATATTATTCATAAACTAATCCCATGGTTTGAACATGTTAAGGTTCAAGTTGGGCATGGATGTGTCCATCAACCCAAACGAGAAACAAAACTCCGATTCTAACCATATTAATGGAAGGTGTTGGCCTTAATATTTTGTAAGGGGTTTTGGTCTCATCTTTTCCTTTTAATGCACATTCATGACATATGTCATGACTAACGATTTCCTTAATAAAGTATGTATGTGACTTAATTTATCAAGTCTCATGAATTGAATTAGGAACCGGATTTCCTTAATTCTAATTTCACACTTTATTAAAGGAATTGTTTTGGGAAACAATTTCCTAAATTGTCATAATTAATTTCGGAAATAATATGTTCAAGACTTTGATTTCTCTAAATCAAAACTTATTAAATTAAGAGACAATTCCCTTAATTCAACCACATATTATTTTCATGAAAATCTCATTTAAGAAACTCTATAGGAAACCATTTTCCTAATTAATTTTGGAGACAACAATATGTAAGAGCATCACCTCTTAAAACATATTTTATTCATGGATTTGATTAATTACAACAAATCGTTTTCTAAGGGTGGCTCCCCGAGGCTCAGATACCCAAAGAAAAGTAAAGTGTTGTAAATCCAATTGGACGGCTCCCCGAGGCTCAATCCAAATCAAACATGACAATTTCAATTAAAATTGGGAAATTAAATTACAACATCTAACTTTAAATTGGACGGCTCCCCGAGGCTCAATCCAAAATAAAGAATTTTGTTGTCAATTTAAAAACCAATTCAAATTTAATTGTCAATTAACTATCCATGAATTTGTCTAGACTTTCTTAAAAGAAAGTGCCCAAAATTGCGAGATTTCGAAAATAGGTTTTCAGAATAATTGTAAGTTTTGGTACAAAGAAAACTTACATATTTCCAAAGTTGGAAAATTTCTAAAATAGAAAAATTTCCAAAATTAGAAAGTTTCCAAAGATGGGAAATTTTCACAATTATTATAAAAATTTAGAAACTAGAAAATTTCAAACGTTTGCGAAATTTCATGAGGATTTCCAAACTTTGAAATTCCTAATTCTAAAATTTATTATAATTTGAAAGTTTCCATAATTGGAAAAATTTTCCGAAATTGAGATCATGACAAAGTTTTCCACAAAACAATTATATGATTAAGTCGAACACTAACCGGCTCTGATACCACTGTTGGGACCGGGTGCATGTCGACAGGGATACGAGTTCGTAAAATTTAAAATTTTTACGTGCAGCGGAAGAGTTTGCATAAAATAATTTCCTAAATTATTTTAACTTCGTATCTAGCATGCAATCTTATGGTGTGTTGACATAATCATAAAATAAACTTTGCGGAAAAGTAAACTAATTTACTAAGTACCTCTCGTAACTCGAAGTAAGGGACGAGATCCAACCGTAGCGTCCCTTGGAAGCTCCGCCTCTATTCGCGTCCACGCCGAGTTCTCTTCGGGATGACTTCACAAAGTCACGAGTTTTGTGCCGACGAGAACTACTAGATTCTCGGAAGGCACAACTAGAAGAATAAGAGAAATAATGGAAAAACTAACCAACGAAGTAACGGAATCAAATTCCGAGAAGAGAGGAGTCGCTATCCGCTTCTTCTTCTTCGTCTTCGAGTTCTCCTCCTTCTTCAAAGCTCACGGCAAACACCCTTGTTGGTGTTGTGGTTGGGCGCCGGCCCTAGAGAGGCTAGGGTGCGCCGGCCCTAAGGGAGGAAGAAGAGGAGGAGGAGAGGAGATTAAGAGAAAGAGAGAGGGAGTAATTAATCTCTTAATTAGTTGATTCGAATAAGGGCTAGCCTTTGGTTCCTTTATATAGTAGCAACTCCTTTGCTAAGTCTCCCTCTAAACGGAATTAGTTATAAGAAATTTATCTTATAAATTTTCTTATTAATTATTCCGTTTAAACCGAGTCTTTATTATAAACCAATTTATAATAAAACTAATTCTTTTTCTCTTTAAATTATGGAATAAATTTTTATAAGAAATTTATAAACTTTCTTATTATGGAAAAAATCAATTCATAATTGATTTTATAAAATTAAAATAAACCAATTCATGGATTATTTTAATCTTCCATAAAAGAATAAATTTCTACAAATTTTATTTATATAAATTTCTCTATACAAATTTATTTATCCATAATTTATAAAATAAATCACACTAGATTTATTTTATTAATTAAACCAATTAAATTGGTTTTTCTCCTCTTATTTGGCCGGCCACCAAAGAGGGTTTAACACCCTCTTTGGCCGGCCAAAACCAACCCAATAAACCGCGAATTAAACTCATTTAATTCGCCCAAAAAGCCTTCAAAAGACTTAGCCATTTTTGGCTTCCATTGCGCCTCTGACTAACTCAGATTTGACTTGTTTCTCTTGATCGGAAAATCCAATTTTCAACTCGTTTTAAATCCCTCGGATTACTCGTATTGCGTGTGACTAAATAGGCTTTCGATTTATGTTGGCCGCCTATAATTAACCCATTAATTATAGAACGATCATGAGTGGCACCTAGTAGTACATCATGATCCCCAATTAATCGAAAGATCAACGGTTTGACCTCAGAAGAAATTATTCTGAAACCCTTCAGCAGCTCTAATGAATCGTGCCTCATTCCCTTCACCACCTTATACCCACTTGGTTCAGGACACGGTCTATGGTGTCAGTCCCCACTAGGCTGACTACGTCACACCTAGCCCAAGTAGTGTCTTTCTCGTCCTTTGGATTTCTAATTACTCTCATGTATTTAAGAGACTCACACTCTTATCATGATATGCTCTGGCCAGAGGCTTTGAGTAACAATCCGACGATAGGCCTGGGTATACATCTCCTCGCAAGGAGTGGTGAATCCTTTGTAGGCTGTTCAAACATCTTCGGGCACTTCGGCTTATACCCGATCATCCTGGGTCCACACCTCCTTAGAGATGCTTGCTTAAGATGTCAAAGTATAAGTCTCCATGACCAAGATGACTTGAACACCGCAAGTCAAAGGAACATCGCACTTAAGCCGCAGTAAGATCTTCATTGACATATCTACATGTAGATTCCCATATGAAGTCTTACAGCTAGTCACTCCAATGAACTAGTTCCCTTAACTAGCATCCATGTTTATCTCCGGACATCCCAATGTCACCAGCTAGTGAGAATCAGCTGATTAGAGAATAACCCATGCTAGTCTCAACAGAATTGATAGTGTCCGTTTTTATCAATTCATCGACTAGGGATAATTTCAATACTTCACAATTACACATTAGAGATAATCACTAGTTGTGATCCCATCACAAATTCTCTTATGCTGTGAGTTGTATTGCGGACATTCAGTAGATGAGTTTAAGATCCCAATCAAATACACAAAACATGTATACTCAAATAGTGAATTATCATTTATTAATATAAATGTTTACATAATAAGGCGATTGCCTTAGGACACTTCTCTCATATCACTAACAATATGGAGAACCTTGAAAGACTAGGATTCCCACTGGGCCAAGAATTGGCAACAGACCTTATCCTGCAATCGTTGCCGGAGGGTTATAATCAATTTGTCATGAACTACAACATGAATGAAATTGATAAACCTTTGCCTGAGATGCTCAGCATGTTGAGAACTGCTGAGCCTAATCTCAAGAAAGCCAAGACCAGTAATGTACTGATGGTTAACAAGGGCAAAGGTAAATGGAAGCCTAAAGGCAAGGGTAAGACCCAAGCCAAAGGCAAGGCCAATTCTACTACATCCAAGGGCAAAGGCAAAGTGCCTAAGGAAGGGACCTGCTTCCATTGTGGTGAGACTGGACATTGGAAGAGGAATTGCAAACTCTACCTAGAGGAAGCAAAGAAGAAAAGAAGTGAGACTTCTGCCTCAGGTATTTTTGTTATAGAAGTCAATCTATCTATCTCTTCTTCTTGGGTATTAGATATCGGATGTGCTTCTCACATTTGTACTAATGTGTAGGGCCTTCAAAGAGCTAGATCATTGACCAAGGGCGAAGTGGACCTACGAGTAGGCAATGGAGCAAGAGTTGCTGCTATTGCTGTAGGAACATATTCCTTGTCTTTGCCCACTGGGCTTATACTAGAACTAGAAGAGTGCTTTTATGTACCTGCATTAACCAAGAACATTATTTCAGTATCTTGTTTGGACAAGAAAGATTTTTCATTTATCATAAAGGACAAGTGTTGTTCTATAATATTAAATGATATGTTCTATTGTAATGCACCACTGATAAATGGACTCTATCTTCTAGATCTAGAGAACCCAATCTATAACATAAATACCAAACGGTTCAAACCAAATGATTTGAACCAAGCATATCTCTGGCATTATCGCTTAGGACATATAAATGAGAGTCGCATATCCCAGCTCCATAAGGATGGATTACTGGACTCATTTGATTTTGAATCATATGAGACATGTGAATCTTGTCTTTTAGGCAAGATGACCAAGAATCCATTTAGTGGACACGGCGAAAGACCGACAGAGTTGTTAGGACTCATACATACTGATGTATGTAGCCCTTTCAATGTCGCAGCTAGAGGAGGCTATCAGTACTTCATCACTTTCACTGATGATATCAGTAGATATGGCTATGTGTATCTTATGAGACACAAGTCAGAATCCTTTAGAAAGTTCAAAGAATTCAAGAGTGAAGTACAAAATCAACTTAGCAAAAGTATTAAGATACTTCGATCAGATCGAGGTGGTGAATACCTTAGCCAAGAGTTTCGTGACCATCTAGCAGAGTGTGGGATCATATCCCAACTCACTCCACCTGGAATACCACAGTGGAATGGTGTGTCCGAGCGGAGAAATCGTACTCTATTAGATATGGTACGATCGATGATGAGTCAGACGGATCTTCCTACTTCCTTCTGGGGTTTCGCTCTAAAGACAGCTCTTTTCACACTTAACCGAGCTCCATCAAAGGCTGTTATAAAGACACCATATACGATATGGACTGGGAGGAGTCCCACGATGTCTTTTATGAAGATTTGGGGTTGTGAGGCTTATGTTCGACGTCAAGTCTCAGATAAACTAGGACCCAAATCTGACAAGTGTTATTTTGTAGGATATCCCAAGGAAACGAAGGGATATTACTTCTACAATCCCACACTAGGCAAAGTGTTTGTCGCTAGAAATGGCGTTTTTCTAGAAAGAGAGTGTATTTCTAAAAGAATTAGTGGGAGTAAAATCCATCTTGAAGAAGTTCAAGATGCAAATGGTACTGAGGCCTTGATGGACATTGAACAGGCACCACAAGGTGTTGTGGATCATGAGATTGTTGCACAAGAAGTTGTAGAACAACAAGCTGTTCAAGTAGACCAACCTCTTCGTAGATCTGATAGGATACGTCGTCAGCCTGAGAGATACTCATTTCTCTTGTCTGACTATGATGACGTTACACTTCTTGAGTTAAACGAGCCTACATCCTATCAAGAAGCTGTAATGAGCCCAGATTATGAGAAATGGCTAGAAGCCATGAGGTTCGAAATGGAATCCATATACACTAACCAAGTAGGACTTTGGTTGATCCACCTGAGGGGATTAAACCCATTGGGTGTAAGTGGGTCTTTAAAAGAAAGACTGACATGGATGGTCTTATGCATACCTATAAAGGGCGATTGGTAGCTAAAGGTTTCAAGCAGATTCATGGTATCGACTATGATGAAACCTTTTCACCAGTGGCAATGTTTAAGTCTATTCGGATCATGCTTGCTATTGCAGCTTACCATGATTACGAGATCTGGCAGATGGATGTCAAAACCGCATCCTAAATGGGAATCTACTCGAGGATGTGTATATGACACAACCTGAGGGTTTTATAGATCCAGAGCATGCTGGAAAGGTATGTAAGTTGCAAAGGTCCATTTATAGGCTAAAGCAAGATTCTCGAAGCTGGAATCTTCGATTCGATGATGCAATCAAAGCGTTTGGTTTCATCAAGAATGAAGATGAACCTTGTGTCTACAAGAGGGTTAGTGGGAGCACAGTTATCTTCTTGATCTTGTATGTAGATGACATACTCCTCATTGGGAATGATATCCCTTCACTACAGTCTGTGAAGATGTGGCTTGGGAATTGCTTCTCAATGAAGGACTTAGGTGAAGCAGCCTATATCCTAGGCATTAAGATCTATAGAGATAGATCTAAGAGATTGCTTGGCTTGAGTCAGAGTACATATATTGACAAGGTGCTTAATCGTTTTGCCATGCAGAATTCCAAGAAGAGATTTCTGTCGATGTCACATGGTGTGAGTCTTTCAAACACTCAATATCCCTCTTCTACGGAGGAGAGAAACCGTATGGATCAGATCCCTTATGCATCCGCTATAGGGTCTATCATGTACGTCATGCTTTGTACTCGTCCAGATGTCTCGTATGCTTTGAGCATGACGAGCAGGTACCAGTCAGATCCAGGTGAAAGTCAATGGACTGCTGTCAAGAATATTCTTAAGTACTTAAGAAGGATGAAAGAATATTTCTTGATATTTGGAGGCGATGAGGAGCTAGCTGTAAAGGGTTACAGTGACGCAAGCTTTCAAACAGACAGGGATGATTATAAATCACAGTCAGGGTATGTATTTTGCCTGAATGGTAGCGCTGTGAGCTGGAAGAGTTCGAAACAGGACACAGTCGCAGATTCTACAACAGAGGCCGAGTATATTGCCGCGTCAGAGGCGGCAAAAGAGGTTGTTTGGATCCGGAAGTTTATTACAGAGCTTGGTGTGGTTCCTAGCATAGCAGGCCCGATAGACCTCTACTGTGACAACAATGGGGCTATTGCACAGGCTAAGGAACCTCGCTCTCATCAGCGGACCAAACACATACTACGGCGCTTCCATCTCATTCGAGAAATCATCGATAGAGGAGATGTGAAGATATGCAGAGTACACACTGATTCTAACATCGCAGATCCTTTGACCAAGGCTTTGGCACAAAAGAAGCATGATGGTCATACCAGGTCACGGGTATTAGATATTGCAGTGATTGGCACTAGTGCTAGCTAGTGGGAGATTGTTAGTAGGAGCCCTAGAGCCAATTATGTGATGATTGACTGGGGACATTTTTGTATCATATTCTATCATTAATAAAGACATGTTTGGTTATTATACTTACTTTGTATTTGTGCCAAATAACTAAGTATAATAATGTCCTTGGGTAGTAGGTTCTTATCTACATTATATCGATTGGTTGAATCGATAGTGAGATAATGTAGAGAACACTACTCTAAATCATTCATAGTCAAGTATTAATATTCAAGGACAATATTAATACATGGAGACTAGCATGTAGGTCAACTGATAACTTGAGCTCACAAGTCATGGATATGTGATATCAAGTTGACACATGGGTATACATTGGAGAATGTGTACTGAATGACCCGCCATGAGAAAGTTTCATAGATTGTCATATGAGTGTCATAAACTTTCTCATGTGACTATTGGTATGAATAGTCCTTAGACCTGAATTCACTACGGTTTCCTACATAAGGAGTTATGTACTTTGGTATCGTCAAACGTCACCCTTAAAAGAGTGGACTATAAAGGCGATCACTAGGTATGTAATGAATTATGCGGAGGGATGTGAGTGATGTAGATGGGATCTATCCCTCCCATATGACAGGAGTGATATCTGTGGGCCCCTTGATCGAGTAGGACTGCTAAAACGTATGGTCATGCTCAAATGAGTCAATATGAGATATTGAGCTCATTTGTTTGAGTGAGTCTACTCGGGGATCAAGAAACACAAGATTGATTGAGGATGACACGGTCTATGCCTCATTGGTCAATCTAGATATCAAGGATAGAAGGACAAGGTCATACATTGCCATAGTCACGGAGGTTAAGTCGGATCTCGACTTTCTTGTTACTTGGGTAGCATTGATGCATTGCTAGATGTCGCTCATTGCTTTTGTGTCTAAATTGGTATAGACACATTGCCAACGTTACGAGAGCCTATTGGGTCACACACTAAGGACACGATGCTTCGGAGATTAATTGATCTAGATTTGGCTAAAATTTAATTGGAATTGGATTAATTGAGTTAGACTCAAGTGAATTCAATTGGATTATGGATTGAGATCTAATTTGAGTTAAACTCATTTAGATTAGACTCAACCACATTTGGATGAAATATTAATTCATTAAAATGTTTAATGAATTAATAAGAGAGGAAGATGGAGAGTTTCTCACCATTAGAGTGTTACATGAAAAGTTAGAGAGTTACATTAAAATGTTTAATGAAGGGAAGTTTAAAAGGCAAAAACTCCTCATGATATAAGTATAAAAGAGTTTTTCCCTTGTCATTTGGATGACAACTTCTCATTTTCTTTCCCCTCTTCCTTCTCTTCTCCATCTTGGCCGAAACCCACATCTTGGGTTCTTGGTGTTTTGTGAACTACCTCAAGTTGCTAGCACAACTAAGGTAGTTCTTCTCCGAAGTAGAGATATCGTGTTCGTGTGGATACGAATAGAGGCACGGACACTTGAACGTGCAAGAGATCCGGCGGCGCTTGGACGAGCGGGATAAACGTAAGGGCACGCTCCAAAGGTATACGCTTTAGATAGATCTATTAGACAGATAATTTCGTACGAGTTTTCTTTCGCATGAATCGCTCGTGGGATCTTGTTTCCGCTGTGTTTTGTGTTTATGTCGCCAGAAGATCCCATCAATTAGGAACTTACATGACTCAGAAATAACCCTTAAGGGAGTAAGAAAGAATAATATCTATACTATTAACCTATCCTCAACACCTAAGTGTCTTCTAACCCAACTAGAAGAAACTAATTTATGGCATAGAAGACTAGGACACACTCACACGAAATTAATTTCAAAATTAAGTCAAAATGGACTAGTTAAGGGAATCCCTAAAATTAAAAACTTTGAAAATTCAATCTGCAACCCATGTCAACAAGGTAAACAAACAAAATCAACTCACAAGTCTACCCAATCATACTTAACCCATGCTATGCTTGAGCTTCTACATATAGACCTATTTAATTCTAATGGAGCCAAGTCACTAAGAGGAAATTGATATTGCTTAATAATTATTGATGATTATTCTATATTTACCTGTGTAACGCCCGTCCTTATATCTACCCTTAAGGCGGGGTTACGGGTCCATACATTCATATTATACAATCATGTGTAGCATGTATATCCAAATGAAACAGTTACATACAAGAAATGTAGTAGACATGCCTATTGAAGACTAATTTACCAAGCATGGTTTGAACAAGATACAACATAGGAATATAGCAAAAGTTATCTAGTCCTAGATACATGCAAAGGAAACATTCATAAGAACAGAAAATAGTAATTACCTAGTATTTTCCTTAGCATGCATTCTACAATATTTAAACATTAATGATAGTATTATCCAGCATACTTCAGGTTCCATACCACTAACTCAATCACAGTAGAGTAGTCATGATCATCACCCATTCAGAGTATAGCAATACAATTTCAATAGTAATTATGGGAAGCAGCTTAGATTCTAGACAAAACAAGGTAGATAGAATCTTTGTTCTTTCCCGAGCCATCACCACACACATCCTCCAACCTTCCCTCTGCCTCTTCCTTTAGTTCGAGTATTTCTTACCGCTATCTGCAGCATAAGAAAAATAACAGGAACTAGTAAGCAAAACATGCTTAGTAAGAATCCGGGCCTACTCGCAAAATCCACATCAATACATCATATCATGTACACAGAAGTCAGATAGAATTATCAGCATCATAAGCATCTCATCAAGCATCATAAACATCACATCAATTTATCTCTAAGTACTTTACGGAACAAGATCACATGATGAGAAAATATGTTTTTCAAAAAGAGTTCCATAATGGTAAGTACTTCAAAATATCATATCATCATCATCTAGGGCCCAGTTGTCGTACCACCACATCATGCGCGTTCCCTAATAAATTGGGGTAGCGAGCCACCAATCTAATTAGAGCAGGACCCTTCCGTCCTACCAATGCCATGACCTTAACATGCTCATTGGATTTGTTTAACGACCCCCTTCCGAGTCGGGTACACAACTTTCAAAGTAAAGTAATTTATCATGCAATTACTCATATATGTATATGCCTAAAGGTACTCTTTAATCACTTCTCAAGGGACACACCACACATTCGGGTGCTCTTGATCCCCTAGGGACACACCACGCATTCGGGTGCTCTTGATCCCAGTTTCAATAGAGTATCCCTTTTAAGCATATTATCAACCACATCATGTTCATATCATCAAGGTGCCCCATGGGCTATAAGGCATGCTTTTATACCTAACAAGATAGGTCACATACATTATACTCATATCATATAATTAATAGCATGCTTCGTGATTTCATCAAGTACTTCCCAACCCTAGGACTAGGGTTGGCCGAAAGTCACATGTAAGGGAATTTCCTTTTTTTTTCATCCAATTAAAGCATTCATTCAAGCATTTCTACAAACACCTCAAGTACACTTCATGCTAACAATTGAACCATGGTTTAAGCCTCAAGTGGGGTTAGCATCCACTAACCCTAAATTACAAGGGTTTGGCCGAAACCTTGTAGGGTGTCAAACCCTAATTTTGTCCTTCCAAAAAAATTTGGAAACATCACCTATGAGTATACCCTAGGTCTTAAGGGTTGTTTTCATGTATTGAAAAATTCCCTCACTCATTCCTTAGGGTGTGGCCGAAACCCCTTAAAGGACAAAACCCTAGTTTTTTGTTCTTGACACCATGAAGAAAATCCATCTACATGTATACCCTAAGTCTTAAGGTCTTCCCATGCATCAAAGTTGGATCAAAACCTTCTCTTGGACCCCCTTACATGAGTTGGCCGAAACTTCCACTAGGGAAGTTCTTGTGATTTTTCAAAAGAATGAATCTAACATACATTCGATAACAATTATGCCACAGACGAGAGGATACTTACATCCTAGCGCTGGAAATTTCTTTAAACCGTAGGGTACCCTACACTTGGAGGGTATGTGAAGATCTTCTTTTCTTCCAACTTTTCTCTAAGAGTTCCTTGGTCTTGGTACTTGGCTTTCCTCCTTGTAGTTGCCCTAGGGTTAGAACCCTTGGATGTTGGTTTCGAAAATGGCAAAGGGAAGAGGGCTAGGCTCGGCAAGAAGAAGAAAGGAGGAAGAAAAATAAAGTAACTTCCTCTAACTTCCTTCTCTTAATCCTATTTATACACCTCTTGTGAAGAAGCATGTCTCTTCACTCTTACGCACTTAACAAGCACGTTCCTTTCTCCTTCTACATGAAATATTGCTTGGTTCATTGGTTATGACATGGTGAGTGCAACTAGGAGGTCCAAGGTTCAATCCTTGCTTCCTCCACTTTGCAATTTCTTTTTAGCACCATTCATTTCCAAGCCCAATAAACCAAGCCCATCATGAAATTTCATAATATGAATATTATTTTATGAATTCAGAATATTTCATAATATTCCAAAAATATTATTTCATAATATTTTTAATATTCCATATTCATGAATATAATATTTCATGCTAATATTTCATGATAATAATATTTCATGAATATAATATTTCATGCATTCATAACATTTCCTGGCATGTGATTGCATGAAATTCATATCATTTTATTATAACCATTTTCATACATTGTCATTATTTTACATTGACAAATTTGGGGTGTTACAACCTGGGTTATATTTTTAAAAACAATAGATGAAACATTTGAATCATTTAACAACTTATGTAAAATGCTAGAAAATCAAAAAGATAATCAAATTAAAAGAATAAGAAATGATCATGGGGAAGAATTTGAAAACCAAAAGTTTAATGAGTTATGTAAAATAAATGGTTATATTCATGAATTTTCCTGACCAAGAACCCCCAACAAGACGGGATAGTTGAAAGAAAAAATAGAACCCTTCAGGATGACGCTAGGACCATGCTCAACGAATATAACTTATCCAATCAATTTTGGGCAGAAGCAATTAACACTGCTTATTATATTCAAAATAGGGTTCTAATAAATAAAAGACACAATAAAACATCTTATGAAATCTATTACCATAGAATACCCAACTTATATTATCTAAGGGTGTTTGGGTGTAAGGTACATATCCTAAATACAAAAGACTACCTAAGAAAATTTCAATCAAAATTAACCCCAGGAATTTTTGTAGAATACTCAACCACGAGTTGGGCATATAGGGTATATAACAAACATACCCTTAAAATTGAAGAAACCACGAATGTTATATTTGATGAAGAAATTATAACAAAACCAACTATTTCACCCGACCCAATCAACTTAACCAATTAATCAAATCCAACTACTTTGAATCAAGATCAAGACGAAATTGAACCAACAATTGAACCAATAATTAAACCAACAATTAATCCAATAATTGAACCAACTCAAATTGTTGAATCTATTCCAACCCAAAACCTACCAGCTGAACCTGAGGCTGAACCAAGTTTTAGGAGATCTAAGAAACCCAGACTAAATCACCCAACTGACCAAATTATGGGTGATCCAACCTTAGGAGTTAGAACAAGGTCTTCCTATAGGAACCTAAGTTAGGTTGCACTAATTTCAAAAATAGAACCAAAACAATAGAAGAGGCCTTACCTAACCTAGACTGGATCATTGCTATGCAAAAAGAATTAGCACAATTTGATAGAAATCAAGTCTGGAACTTAGTGCCTAAACCAGAAGGTAAGTCCATTATAGACACTAAGTGGGTATTTAGGAATAAGTTGAACGACCAAGGTGAAATAGTAAGAAACAAAGCTCGCTTAGTAGCCAAGGGATTTAGTCAAGTTGAGGGGTTAGACTATGATGAAACCTATGCCCCTGTAGCTAGACTTGAGTTAATTAGGATGCTACTAACCTTTGCAGCCTATAGGGGATTTAAATTATACCAAATGGATGTCAAGTCTGCCTTCCCGAATGGTTTTATAAAAGAGAAAGTTTATGTAGGACAACCCCCAGGCTTTGAGGATCTTGACTACCCTAATTATGTATTCAAACATAGGAAAACTCTTTATTGTTGAGGCAATCTGTGGTCCGGAGTGACCAAGTGTTTTGATGTTTGGGCAAAGGGTTTAAGTTAGGTTTTCCCTTATGTTCTCATATGTGTATGTTGAGTGTGCAGGAAGTACAGGTTACACATATGGACTTGACTGGACGGTCTCAGTACGGTGAAGAGTGGCATGGAGACAAGCTGGAGGCTTGTGTGCACCCGAGGGACCTTGGAGAGCAGGGACGATGAGCTAAGGGGCGCAGACTTTAGGCATGCGTGAAGGATGGCATGGAGGTAAGTTGGAGGCTTACGTGCATCCGAGGGACGGGAGCCGAAGATGAAGAAGGTGCGAAGGCAATAATCGAGGCTGCTGATGAGGAGTCAGTCGAGTCGTGAGCGTACGAGTGCTGTGTGATTGTACTCGGGAAATCCTAGGTGGGTGAGTTGGGCAGTCGATTGATAAAACTCACAGAAGGTTTGCAGCTCTGGACCAGTTGACTGCTATGGGAGCGGTCGACTGGTAGAGGCTGGTGAGTTGGCTGAAAATTTGAACGTTGGGGTTGCAACGGTCGACTTTTAGTGGCACCAGTCGACTGCCCTGGGAGCAGTCGACTGGTGGCGAGTTATCAGCCTAGGGTTATATTTAAAGAGGACTTCGTGGAGGCTGAGACTCTTGATGAAACAAGCTTGGTTAAGGCTTGTTAGTAGTCTTTGGTGCTCAGAGTGTTGTCCGAGTCTGTGGCGAGGTTTCTCCACCCATAAGGAGCGACAAGGACTAGCCAGAGGTTATCCAAGGAGCGATCCACCGACGGATTCTTGGATTAGTCACCCGTCCTGGGTGGATACCAAGTAAATCTAGTTTGTTAGCATTGTTTATTATTGTTAGTTTTATTTTGTTTGTATTTCTGCTGCGCAACTAATAACGTAGGTGAAAAGAATTGAAGAAACGCTATTCACCCCCCCCTCTAGTGTACGGAATCGATCCTAACAATTGGTATCAGAGCGAGGACTGCTCTTGATCGGACTAACCGCTGAGGGAGCACACGCTAGAGGAAGAAGAATAATGGAGGACAAATTTGGGGACGACATCTACACTCCACCGCCCTATGATCATGAAGACTTCAATTTTAGGTGGTCAATGATCGAGACTTGGTTCGGAATGGAGTGGGCATGTAGAATTGCGCTTGAAGAGCCCTTCGAGATTCCAAAGGATAAGCATAGGAAGAAACTTATGTTGAGACCGGGTGCATGTTGACATGGATGCGGGTTCGTAATTTCAAAATTAATTACGTGCAGCGGAAGGTTTAGCATAAATAATTTCTCTAAATCATTTAACCACACATCTAAGCATGCAAGTTTATCTTGTGTAGACATGATCATATATTTGAAATTTTGTAGAAACATAAACTAATTTACGTATTACCTCGCGTAACTCGAAGGAAGGGACGAGATCCAACCGTAAGCGTCCCTTGGAAGCTCCGCCTCTATTCGCGTCCACGCTGAGTATCTTCGGGATGACTTCGCAAAGCAACGAGTTTCGTGTTCTCGAGAACTACTAGATTCTCTGAGAACGTGACGAGAAAAACCAAGAGAGAAGTCGGAAGACTAACCACAAAAGGATGGCCGGAATCAAAATTCCGGCGAAGCAAAAGAAGAGGCTTGCGGCAAAAAGGATCCTTGCGGCAAACTTTAATTCCGGCAGCACCTTCTTCCGACCAAGAGATGGCCAGAGCTTCCTTCTCCGGCAGCAGATGGTGGTCGGCAGGGAAAGGGCAGGGGCGGCCGGCTGGTGCTCCTTCTTGGGGCTGGTTGCCGCACGGCAAGAAGGGGAGAAGAGAAGGAGAGAAAGAGAGGGAGAGAGCCTATGCCTTCATCTCTATTATTCACACCCAAGCCTTGCCTTGGGTCCTTTATATAGTGGCCTCTCAACCATCAAGCCACTCAAATATGGAATAACTTATTCCATCATGCCAAGTTTGATTTTATATCATGGTTAAAATCATATTTTAATTCATGATAAAAATCTTCTCTCCTATGGAATAAATTTTCTTATCATGGTAAATCAATCCATGATTAATTTTATAAAATAAACCAATCCATGGTTCATTTTAATTTCCATGAAAAATAAACCAGACCTTGGTTTATTATATAAAAATTTATATCATCCATAATTTTATAAAACAAACCACACTTGGTTTATTTTATAAATTGAACCAAAAACTTGGTTATCTCCCTTTGTTGTGGCCGACCAAGCAAAGAGGATGGAGGCCCTCTTTGGTCGGCCCATCCAAGCCAAGCCCCAATGAATTAAACTTATTTAATTCATCTATTAAGTCTTCAAAAGACTTTAGCCATTTTACGCTTCCGATGCGTCACTGAAAAATTTAGATTCGACTTATCGTTTGGCTCAACCAAACTTAATCTCTCTTGATTGGAAAATCCAATTTTCAACTCATTTTAAATCCCTCGGATTACTCGTAGTGCGTGTGACTAAATAGGCTTTCGATTTATGTTGGTCGTCTATAATTAATCAATTAATTATAGAACGATCATGAGTGGCACCTAGTAGTACATCATGATCCCCAATTAATCGAAAGATCAACGGTTGACCTCAGAAACAAATCTGAAACCCTTCAGCAGGTATAATGAATCGTGCCCCATTCCCTTCACCATCTTATACCCACTTGCTTCAGGACATGGTCTATGTGTGTCAGTCCCCACTAGGCTGACTACGTCACACCTAGCTCAAATAACATTTTCTGGTCCTACGGATTCTAATTACTCTCATGTATTTAAGAGATTCATACTCTGAACATGTCATGCTCTGGCCAGAGGCTTCGAGTAACAATCCGACGATAGGCCTCGGGTATACATCTCCTTGCAAGGAGTGGTGAATCCTTTGTAGGCTGTTCAAACATCTTCGTGCACTTCGGCTTATACCCAATCATCCTGGGTCCACACCTCCTTAGAGATGCTTGCTTAAGATGTCAAAGTATAAGTCTCCATGACCAAGATGACTTAAACACCGCAAGTCAAAGGAACATCGCACTTAAGCTGTAGTAAGAACTTCACTGACATATCTATATGTAGACTACCATATGAAGTTTTACATCCAGTCACTCCAATGAACTAGTTCCCTTAACTAGCATTCATGTTTATCTCCGGTCATCTGAATGTCACCTGCCAGTGAGAATCAGCTGATTAGAGAATAACCCATGCTGTCTCAACAGAATTGATAATGTCCGTATTTATCAATTCATTGACTAGGGACAATTTCAATACTTTACAATTGCACATGTAGAGATAATCACTAGTTGTGAATTCATCACAAATTCTCTCATGCTGTGAATTGTATTGCGGACATTCAGTAAATGAGTTTAAGATCTCAATCAAATACACAAACATGTATACTCAAATAGTGAATATTCATTTATTAGAATAAATGATTACAATCATAAGGCGATTGCCTTAGGACACTTCTCTCATATCACTAACAAACTCCCACTTGGCCTAATGCCAATCGCTACGGTACCCAATACCGTAGGCTCTAACATGACCCTCAAACTTACTTTGAGGCAAGGACTTAGTTAAAGGATCCGCTAAATTCCTTTCAGTGGGAATTTTCTCAATTTGTATATCATTCCTACTTATAATCTCTCTGATCAGATGATAGCGGCGAAGCACATGTTTGAATCGCTGATGAGACCTTGGTTCCTTTGCTTGTGCAATAGCTCCATTGTTGTCGCAGTAAACCGGTATTGCTTCATCAATGGTTAGAACCACACCAAGTTCTGAGACAAACTTTTTGATCCAGACTGCTTCCTTTGCTGCTTCCGAAGCTGCAATATATTCCGCTTCCGTGGTAGAATCCGCTACGCAGTCTTGCTTGGAACTCTTCCAAATTATTGCGCCTCCATTCAAAATAAATACGTATCCAGACTGAGATTTGGAGTCATCCTTATCTGTCTGGAAACTAGCATCTGTATACCCACGTATTACCATATCACCTTCTCCATATATTAGGAACACATCCTTAGTGTTTCTTAAGTACCTGAGGATTGTCTTGACAGCCGCCCAATGATCCATTCCTGGATCAGACTGGTATCTGCTTGTGACGCTCAGAGCATACTATACATCGGGCCTAGTACATAACATAACATACAATAGATCCTATCGCGGATGCATAAGGAATCTTATTAATGCAAATCCTCTCGTCTTCTGTGCGCGAACACATAGACTTCGAAAGGTTGATCCCATGCCTGATGGGAAGGTATCCTTTCTTGAATTCCGACATGCTAAACCTTTCTAGCACTCGGTCTATATATGTAGACTGCGAAAGACCAAGCAATCGTTTTGATCTATCTCTATAGATTCTAATCCCAAGGATATAGGTTGCTTCTCCCAGGTCTTTCATGGAGAAAGTTTTGGACAACCAAATTTTAACTGACTGTAAGACTGATATATCGTTTCCTATAAGTAATATGTCATTGACATATAACACTAGGAATACAACTGCACTCCCATTAACCTTCTTGTACACACAAGGTTCGTCAGGATTTTGTGAGAAATCAAACTCTTTGATTGTCTCATCAAAACGGATGTTCCAGCTCCTGGATGCTTGCTTTAGTCCATATATGGATCGTCGAAGCTTGCATACTTTGATTTTATTAACCGATGTGAAACCTTCAGGTTGTATCATGTATACATCCTCAAGCAGGTTTCCATTAAGGAAAGCTGTTTTCACATCCATTTGCCATATCTCATAATCATAATGAGCTGCTATGGCCAGGAGCATCCGAATGGATTTAAGCATAGCTACTGGCGAATAGGTTTCGTCATAATCAATTCCTTGTTTCTGACGATATCCTTTTGTCACTAATCTAGCCTTAAAGGTAACAACATTACCTTTCATCTCAGTTTTCTTCTTGTAAACCCACTTGCACCCTATGGGCTTAATCCCTTCAGGTGGGTTAACCAAGTCCCATATTTGATTTTTGTACATGGAATCCATTTCCGACTTCATGGCTTCAAGCCATTTATCCCTTTCTGAATTTTTCAGAACATCTTCATAACTGATAGGTTCGTCATCGTTAATGAGTAACACATCGTTCAATTCACTTATGAGAAATCCATATCTCTCTGGAATATTGCGTGTCCTATCAGACCTATGAAGAAGTGGTGTTGTTTTAGGTTCAACTGATAGCTCATCATTATGAGTTATTGATTGTGGGTCTAGACTAGGTGTTTCTGTAATGTCTATTAGATTTTCTTGAACTTCTTCAAGTTCAATGCTACTGCCACTGTTTTCTTGTAAAAGAAATTCTTTTTCTAGAAATACAGCATACCTTGAAACAAACACCTTCTGTTCCAAGGGATGATAGAATTGGTAACCTTTTGATTCCTTAGGGTATCCAATAAATAGACATTTATCAGACATAGCATCCAATTTGTCTGATACAGTCCGCTTTACATAAGCAGGACAACCCCATATCTTTAGGTGAGATAAATGAGGTTTCTTACTATTCCACGTCTCATATGGAGTAGTAGAGACTACCTTGGTCGGGACTCTGTTTAGTAAGTAAACAGATGTCTTAAGCGCATAGCCCCAAAAGGATTTTGGAAGAGTTGCATGATTCATCATAGATCTAACCATGTCCATCAAGGTTCGGTTACGCCTCTCAGATACACCATTATGCTGTGGTGTATATGGCGGAGTCCATTAAGACAATATCCCATTATCCCTAAGATAATCATGAAACTCTTGACTTAAGTATTCACCACCCCGATCGGATCGAAGTATCTTAATACTTTTGCCAAGCTGTTTCTCTACTTCACTTCTGAACTCTTTGAATTTCTCAAAAGCTTCAGATTTGTGTTTCATTAAGAACACATACCCGAATCGTGAGTGATCATCGATAAAGGTAATGAAGTAGCTATAGCCTCCTTGTGCAAGAGTTGACATTGGTCCACATACATCAGTATGTATTAGACCAAGCAATTCTCCCACTGGTTTACCTTTTTCGGAAAAGGGTAATTTGGTCATCTTGCCTTTTAAGCATGATTCGCATGTTTCAAATGAACCGGGTTCAAATGATTCCAGAATTCCACATCGGTGTAATTTAGTCATGCGTTTCTTACTTACATGGCCAAGACGACAATGCCACATATAAGAGTCTATTTAATTATCTATTCGAGCACGTTTGTTGCTAACTTCGATATTGAATACGTCACCGGATAAATCTAACGTGTAGATACCATTGCATAAAGTTCCGGTCTCATAAAGAACACCATTTAAAGTTATGTAACAGCAATTGTTACTAAAAGTTAAATGATAACCCTTTTCATTCAAGCATGAAATAGATACAATGTTCTTTATTAACGAAGGAACAAAATAACAATTATCCAATTCTAAGACAAGTCCAGTAGGGAGCTTTAGCAAATATGTTCCGATGGCAACAGCAGCAATCTTTGCTCCATTTCCAACTCACAAATTCGCTTCTCCCTTGACGAGTCTTCTTCTATTCCTTAGCCCCTGTATGTCATTACATATATGTGAGCTACACCCAGTATCAAGTACCCAAGTGTCCGAGGAAATAGAGTGACATTCAATAACGAAGATACCTGAAGAGGGTGGGGTATCGGATGCCTTCTTCTTCAAGGACTCAAGATAAACCTTACAGTTTCTTCGCTAGTGGCCCTCCTTGCCGCAGTGATGGCAAGTGTCTTTTGGTGCCTTTTCAATCTTTTTGGCATTTTTCTTCCTTCCCTTATTTTGTTCTTTGGGCTTCCTCTTAGAGCCTTTCTTTGAGGAACCAAACTAACAGTACAGTCTTCTGATCCTGCTTTACAGAAGGCTCTACAGTCTTCAGCAGGTTAAGCAACTCAGGAATGGTAGTCTCCAGTTTGTTCATCCGATAGTTCATCACAAACTGTGAGTAACTCTTGGGCATACAATGCAGAATTAAGTCAATACTTAGTTCATGATCCATTGCAAATCCGAGTGTGCCTAGTCGCTCAATGTACCCCAACATCTTCAACACAAACTGTGAAACAGAAGTGCCTTCCTGCATCTTAGAGGTGAAGAGGAGGCTGGAGACCTCAAACCTTTCAGATCTCGCCTACTCGTCAAACAGCTCATGAAGATGGAAGACGATGGTATGAGCATCCATATGCTCATGCTGCTTTTGTTGCTCAGGTACCATAGCGGCCAGCATGATGCAACTCGCAAGTTCAGAATCGACCACATGTTTCTGATAGGCCACTAACTGGTCTGGAGTTGCATCTTCAGGAGGATGGTTGGGAAGTTGTTCTTCAAGGACATAAGCAAGCTTTTCTGCCTTAAGGACTATCCTCAGGTTTCAAAGCCAGTCCATGAAGTTTGGCCCAGTCAGCTTATTGGTGTCCAAATGGAACACAAATTCAGAGAAGGCATGATCAGGTGATTATCCTAGAAATACAAATTGAGGTTATGTGATGAGAATGATAAAGAATGCATCAATATACATTAATTAAATCTTATTTATTTTTCGAATTGAATAACCCTTTTTATCAATTCTGGAGATCGTAGGAACATCTCCAAATAGGTTGATATCCAACCATAGATAAGAACAACCATGGCTAGAGTCCATCAAGTTATTCTTAGCTATAAAGGTAGGTAATTATACCGATTACATATTATACATATGTAACTATCACATTATGCTATCAACTAATTGAATGTTTGCATAAATCATTGGGTTGTTAACTCATTAACAAGTATGCAAAAATATACATAGCACCCAACTTCACCTCTCCTTACATCGACCTTGGCTGTGGCACAACAAATCGATGCTCCAAGCTTAAGGCTGACCCATTAATCAAGAAATAATTTTAATATGGTTGGAGCTCATTTAACCGTTTAGTTAGGCTTGGATGTGTCCAACAACCAAAACTAAGGATTGACCTCTGACTCCAACTATATTAATCATAAACTAATTCCATGGTTTGAACATGTTGAGGTTCAAGCCGGGCATGGATGTGTCCATCACCCAAACGAGAAACAAAACTCTGGTTCTAACCATATTAATGGAAGGTGTTGGTCTTAATATTTTGTAAGGGGGTTTGGGTCTCATCCTTTTCTTTTATGCACATTCATGACATATAATTATGTCATGTTCTAACGATTTCCTTAATAAAGTATGTATGTGACTTAATTTATCAAGTCTCATTAATTGAATTAGGAACCGAATTTCCTAATTCTAATTTCATACTTTATTCAAGGAATTGTTTTGGGAAACAATTTCCTGAATTATCATAATCAATTTCGGAAATAATATGTTTAAGACTTTGATTTCTCTAAATCAAATCTTATTAAATTAAGAGACAGATTCCCTTAATTCAACCACATATTATTTTCATGAAAATCTTATTTAAGGAAATATACTCTATAGGAAACAATTTTCCTAATTAATTTTGGAGACAATAATATGTAAGAGCATCACCTCATAAATCAAATAAGGAAATTATCGTTTGAGAATCACCTCAAAAATTTCCAAGATTTGATCACATATTTTATTTATGGAAAATTAATATCAATAACTTAATTTGGACGGCTCCCGCGGCTCAATCCAAATTAAACATTTGACAGCATTTAAATTCAATTTAGGAATTT
>JAGFNQ010002451.1:0-57736 GCA_024364735.1 Boesenbergia rotunda
GCCCCTGGGGGCGCCCGGAACGTTGGGGGCGCCCCCCCACGTGTCATCTGATCCGAGCTCCTCTCGGTCAGCTCTGATCCCTTCAAACTCGGGATCAGACTTTGACGGGGGCACCCGGGACGCTGGGGGCGCCCGGGTTGACTCTTATCCGTTGGCTTCTCGCTGTCTTGGCTCTTATCCGCTTCGTTAGCTTGAGCTCGGCGCGCCCGGACCATCCGGGGCGCCCGGGAGCATGGGGGCTCCCCGCCCATGAGCTGTCGAAGCGTACATTTGCTCCACTTCTTTTTGTATTCACCTTGGGGGCGCCCGGGACACTCCGGGCGCCCTACTCAGCTTCTGCCTCACTCCTTTGAGGCTCTCTGAGCTGCAGACACTCGTTCCTTCGGTCCTGCATCTAGGGTCAGTCCAAAATAATACAGAGCAATAATATGTTAGTTTTATACAGCCTTAGCTGTCTTGGTTCTGACTTTGGGTTTCCGAAATGGAGCCCTAGGTCGAACCGACGCCTACTGTTCCCTCGACGGGGAACGCGTCCTCACCTACTCCTCTCGGGAGAATTTACCTGATGCCAACCGGCTCCTCCGGTTGGACTTTTGCCTAGCAGTCCTTCTCCAGGTGCCTAGCTGTCATTCGCCAGGTCTTAAGTACCAAGCTGTCCTTCGCCTGGTTCCTAGCAGTCCTTCGCTAGGTCTTCGTCTCCTAGCAGCCCTTCGCTAGGTGCCCAGCGGTCCTTTGCTAGGTCTTTGTATCCTGGCATTCCTTCGCCAGGTGCCTAGCAGTCCTTCGCTAGGGCTTTATATCCTGGTAGTCTTTCGCCAGGTGCCTAGCGGTCCTTCGCTAGGACTTTTCCTGCACACTTGAGTAACATGTTAGATAAACATTATATCTTAACTTTTGAACCCTTTTGCCATTATCAAAACACAGGTTCGACTTGGGTGCTTTCTGCACCAACACTTACTTCTTTAGTGAAGCAAATGACATTGAATAATTTGAGCCAAAATCAAAATGTTCCATCTACAAATCAAGTGATGAGGTTGTGTAGCATTTGTTCAAGTCAAGAGCATAATTCGGATTTGTGTCCCAACTTACAACAAGATGAATCATTAGCCGCTTTGACTAGAGGACAATTTCAATCAAGGAATGACCCATATTCATCTACCTACAATCCGGGTTGGAGGGATCACCCTAATTTGAAGTATGGAAATTCTTTCTATCAACAAAATGCTTCACAACAGCCCCTACAACAAAATCAGCCTTCTTTCCATAATTTACAGCAGCCAAACCAAAGTTTTCAGCAGCCCTACTCGCATTTCCAGCAACCAAATCAACAATTTCAGTAAAAACCAACCTTTGAATCAGCCACAACAACAATTCCAGCCAAATTTTCGGAATTTTCAGCAAGGTTTCCATCAAAATCAGCAAGGTTTTCAACCTTCTCAGAAAGGTTTTCAACCTTACAATCAGAATTTTCAGCCTTTAAGTCAACAATTTCAGTCCCAATAATTTCAGCCTTTCAACCAACAATTTCAGCCTTCAAATCAATATTTTCAGAGCAACAATTTCCAGCAATTTCAACCTAGTTATCAACATAATTTTCAGCAATTTCAACAGCTCATTCAACCATTTAATCAGCCCCAACAATCTCATTTTCAAAGTTCACAGCAAGGTCACAATTTTCAACAACCTAATGCTTCATTTCAAGGCCAACCAAAGTCCCATACTAATCAAGGAGATTATGGAGGTTCTAGTGGGTTGAATTCTCAACAACAAAGGCTAGAGGAGATGATGCAACAAATTTTGCAGCAACAACAAATCCTACAACAACAACAAGGTCAACAAAAGAATGATTCTACTCTTCAAAACATTGAGAGACACATTGGTCAACTAGCTAGTGGGATGAATCAAATGCAAGCCCAAGGATCGAGTCAATTACCTTATCAAGCTACTCCTAATCCTAAGGGAAATGTTTGTGCCATCACATTGAGGAGTGGGAAGGTTGCTTCAAGTTCAAACACTCCAAGGGTTGATTTTTCTGAAAAATTCACAACACCTAGTTTTCCAGCTCAAAACAGCCCCGAAATGGTTTCTAAATCAGTTGGTTGTGATCCTAGTTCAAGCCTAAGTCCCTCTTCTATTGATCATGTGATTTCGGTGGAAGATGAAGGAGAAATCAGAAAAATTAATGAACCTACAGCAGCTACTTCACTTGAAATCCCTGCTCAAGACTTATTTCCAAAAATTTCAGCTCAAGTAGAGGAATCAATCTCCCTTTACCCTTTCCACAGTGCCAGACTCAAGCTAAAAATAATGTGGAGGAGGAGAAGGCAAAGGAGTATAATGAGCTTGTGAAACTTTTCAGTAAAGTGGAGATTAATGTGCTTTTGTTAACCATGATCAAGCAAATTCCCAAGTATGCTAAATTTCTCAAGGATTTGTGTGTGCACAAGAAGAAGCTAAAGGAGAATGAATTGGTGAGTTTAGGAAAGAATGTCTCAGCCCTTATCCATTCTATTCCTCATAAATGTGAAGATCCAGGAGTGTTTACTGTGTCTTGTGAGATTGGGATGACTCTTTTTCATGATGCTATGTTGGACTTGGGAGCCTCTATTAATGTGATGCCTAGATCAGTTTTTCAACTGCTTGGTATTGGACCTTTGCAGCCTATAGGAGTGGTTATTCAGCTAGCAGACAGGAGTCAGACTCACCCAGCTGGAATCATTGAAGATGTATTAGTGAAGGTGAAGGAGCTGATTTTTCCTACGGATTTCTATATCTTGGATATGGAGGGGAATTATTTAGCAAATAGATCTCCATTTATTCTTGGGAGGTCATTCTTGAAGACTGCAAGGACGAAGATTAATGTATATGCAGGCACACTTTCTATGGAAATAGGAGACACAGTGGTGCAGTTCAGTATTTTTGATGCTATGAAGCACCCCAGATAGGATCATTCTATCATGAGAATGGATATTTTAGATGAGTTAGTTGATGCAGATTTATTTGCTGATAGAGTTTCACTTGGTCACAAAGGATATTTTATTTCAAATGAGGCTGAGGATACAGTAGCTATAGAGGCAGCTGATTTGAAGACTTTATCGGATTCATTCGCAGTTGGAGACGATTCTATAGGTGTAAGGGATTGCACAGAGCTCCAGGGATCACCTATATTAATTGAGATGTCAGGAGATTCAGAGGATAGGTTTGAGAGTGTAGGGGATTGCACTGAGCCCCAGGGACCACCCATACCTACTGAGCAATCACAGATATAGTTGAAACCATTGCCAGAACATTTAGAGTATGCTTATTTGCCAGAAAGTGTACGGACTTGCATGGTGGGAGCAAGGACCCAAGAATCACCTCTTTTAATTGTATGCCCACCAGAACCTGAGCCTGAGGTAGAGCCTTTACCTGACCAGGAGGAGGCCATAGTTACATCCACTCTTGTGGAACCTTCAGGTATTTTTCAGCACGACAAGGTAAGTATTTCTCCTAATTTTTTAGGAAAACTCATAGAGGTACCTAAGGTTGATTTTATTAGATGTGATGCATTTTTTGATACATTCTATGTAGAGACTGATTGTATTTCATTTCTTTCTTACCCTGCATGCGTGCGGGAGGTATTTCCTTTTCATGGTTTTGCAGGGTGTCGTCGGCTTCTTGAGTGGGTACTCCAACTAAATAGCCTCCAACCTACCGGAAAGACTTCCAAAGAGCATATAGTGGGAGGAGTTGAGCTTATTTTGACTAGTAGCAATTCACCCCGAGAGTGGATTTTGCACCTTTATCGTCTCCGACCACCGGAACATACTTATGCGAAGTTGATGAGGGAGAGAGCAGTGTACTATGATATTGATCATGTGAGGATAGCTCTCTCGACCACCCAAACCACCCCACTACCGAGATGGATGCTACGTGCTATCTACCCAACCTAAAGGGGAGTTTTATCTTTCTTGCACTTTTATTTCATTGTATATATCATTTTTATGTTTTCTAGAAGTAAATCTTTCTTTTAAAGTGAGTTTTTGTTAATAAATGCTTAGGTAGTGTAGAATGAATAAAGAGTCATTGTAGATACCTTTTTATCCTTTTTGGCACCTTATTTCTTGCATGATTTGGAATAAATGTATCCCTCTAGATTTTCTCTATATCATTTTAGAGTCCTTTGAAAGTGAATTAAATTTGGTTGTTAAAATTTAGGATTTGAGCGAATGGATGAAAATTCTTGGATGCTTGAGTACTACTTAGTTATGGACTCTAGATTGATGACTTGAGATGAGTTCTTTTTACCTAGTGAGGATTTGGCCTAATTTTTGTGATACACACATGTGATTGTACTCTAGAACTTGCTTAGGTTCTTTCAAAACTATATTTCTATGATTGGACCACATTTATAGAGGTGAATCACCTTGTTTCATTTTTCATATCAATTTTTGCAATATTGTTTGTTCATCTATTCTATATTCTATTTTCCTTTCCCTATTTTTCTGTTCATAACCATATTCTCCATGGACTTGGTTGCTTTGGATTGTTTCTTGATGTTACTTTGCCCGAAACGGTCAAAAAGCTAAGTGTGGGGGAGGTGGCTAGTGTTTTGAAGTGTTTTGGTAAGAAATGATGCATCTTGGAAGTTTATTGCTAGTTGAAAGATAGTTGGCAATCTGTTTTGATGGATTTAAAGGAATGGAGAAAGTATCAAGAATGCAATGAAAAAAAAAAATGAAATGAAAAAAAATGCAGTAGATGAAATTATTTGATGTACCAAGGTACCAATTGAAGGAGTTTTGTATCAAGAGTGAGTTGCAAGAATTATTTGAAGATTTGTTATCGTAGCCAACTACTTCAAGTCGATATGGGAATCAAACAGAGGAGTAGAAGTTTATAGGAATGAGCTGGGGCTAATCTAACTCACTGTCCAGTAAATCAGTGTAAGCTTCATTTAAAGGAAAATTTTTGAAAAGAAGCAATTTGGTTAGGAGTTCAGTGGAGGTAAAGTCAAGGAATCGTGGTAGATCTGAACTTTACAGCTAAACAATTCAACTGGGAATTGAGTAGAAACGTTGGTTGCAGAAATAATAAGAACAAGGAAGATTCTGCATTAAAGAAAAGAGAAAAGAAGATACAAAAACAGAACAGTCAAAAAGAGAAAAAAAAAGAAAAGAGCATTAAGTGGAAGTCAAGTGCTGGGGTTAGTTTACTGAATTTGAAGAGGAGAACAAGATGCTAGCTGATGGTGTTATTGATTGAAAAGAAGCAGAATCTTGGCATAAGACAGTTTCAGCACTCTGCTCAGTTTCAGCTTCTGTTGGTGCCCTGATCGGTCCCCAGACCGATCAGGGAGGTGTCTGATCGGTCACTCAGACCGATCAGAAGGAGCTCAGTCCGATCAGAGGGAAGCCAAAACGATCAAGGAAAGCCTGATCGGTCTCTGGACCGATCAGCAGAGGTTGAATCACTTGAACTCAGTAATTTCAGAGTCTTGTCTGCCTCCTGCTCAAGAATTCCTGCAGAAAAGCAAAGAAAAAGGGGCAAAGTTCATTATGTTACATTCTTTAGTGTCCAAGTCTTCCACTTCCTTTATTTTTCCATTTACTAAACTTCTATTTCATTTTATCATTTCATATTTCCTAACTTGTTTGAATAAGCTTTTGTAGGTGTGGATTCAACTCAAGAATGACGGTGGAGAGTAAAGCATAAGCAAGCTTATGGTAGTGCAAGAACCATGATTGTGTTTGAGTGAGCTCCACTTTCATCAAAAATGTAGAACTTAGGAAGAGAGACACCCAAAAATTCCCTTGAGAGGAATTGAGTGTTTAATTCATCTCAATTAGTCATGAAGGATGAAGTATACTTTGTTGTTGACTAAGGTCAAGATACTAGTCCATTGAGTTTAGATTTTTGAGAATTGACAACCCTAGGTAATTCCCTTTCAATTGCTTCTAACTATGATTGAGAATAATCTAGGGGGTACATGATTAGATTACTAGTTAGCTTGTGCGAGACGCCCAACAGCAAGTGTGGGGGAGTTGATAATTACCATTTTGATAGTCAATTTAGGCTCTCAAATCCATGTTTTGATCCCTTTTTATATGCTTAAGTTTGCATTTACATTAGGTTTCATGAGTTATTGTTATTTTTGGCGTTGGATGCAATTCTTTCTATGTTTGAGATATTTTGGCATTAAATTTGAATCTAATTTTATAGGTTTCGAATGATCATGGACTTAGATCAGATTAGACCGAACTTGAGTTCAAACTTGACTTCAATCAAGAGGATCAAGAGATGGATGAATGTGGGCCGTCCAATCAAGAAACAGGGAGATCTGAGCCATCTGTCATCTTCTGATCAATCCGAGATCAAGATAGAGTTAATCAAGACCACATATCAAGATCTGAAAGTTTGGTCCAAATCAGAAGTCATCTGACCATTAGATCAAGCTCGAGAGGAGCTTAAGCCGTCCATTCAAAAGTCAGGGCAATCTGAGCTATCCGTAGCAGATCTGATCGATCCAAGCTACAGAGAAGAAGATCCTGGCCATTGATGGAGATCTGGAAGGTTTGGTTCCAATCTGAGATGATCTAACCGTTGGATGAGGCGAGGATGATCACAGCCGTTCAAATTTAAATGAGATAAGTTAAATGAGGAATTCCCTCTCCCAGCTCGTCGTCGTCACAGAGTAGCATAGTTTCTTCAGTTCTTCATCGTTTTCGCATCTGTTTTCTTCTCTGATCGCGCACGACCACTTTAGATCTAAGTCATTTCTAGATTTCAAATCAAAGGATCGATTCCCAGAGAAGTTTACGATTCAATCTCGTCGCTACCAAGCTCCAGTGAGGGTTTCGCCAGAGTTTGCTTCATCCGATCGACTCCTGATTGAATGTCTTCATCGATCGAAGCTATCAGAGCATTCAGAGGGGCTCTCTGAAGAGTTCTGAGAGTTCCGGAGCCACAATCGCCATCCAATTCATCGAGAAGGAGGAGATCAGAAGAAAAGTTCAGCTGCACATCAAACCAACGCAAATCGACCGCGGAAATTGGTTTCTTGTTTGATTTTCGAGATAGAGGGTCTCTATCTCGACTCTTGTGTGATGGCAAGAAGGAATTCTCGGTGAATGACTTGATATGTAGTTTAGATTTTGTTTTGAATTCATTTCTGTAGTTTTTTTTTCACTCTATATCAGTTGCGTCAGGTACTTGATCGGTCTGTTTGACCGATCAAGACATCATCTGATCGGTCTGTTCGACCAATCAGGCTTGTATCTGATCGGTCTGTCGACCGATCAGGCAGTTCTCTGCTACAATTCAAACCTGTTTTCTATATTCAGCTTTGTTTCAACTTTTCATTTCTGAATTTAGTTACAGATCTATTGTTTTCTTGCCTTTGATATTAGTTTTGCCCTTCAATTTCATAATTTCGTATTGAATTGCTCAATTTCCAAATAAGTTAAGTTTAGTGTTGCAATTTCCTAGTTTAATTCTGCTTTAGCTAAGTCCATTTCATTTCAAACTATATTTTCATTCCTTTTTGCAAAACAACCCCCCATTTTAATTGAAAACCCAAAATAACATAAACGATACATTTAAGCTTGAGTTAAACATTCACAACTAAATTTAATTATAACTAAATGACTGTCCAATAATAAATATCACGAAGAGCCTCAAATTTAAATATTTATAAGTTAAAAACCTTCCAATTTTTGTCCTCTGCCGGCGACAGCTGCGGCGGAGTCACGGGACGAAGCAGAGCAATGAAGAGAGGAAACAGAGCGAAGCATCGAGGCTATCTAATTAATCCTCTTGTTTTTATAGCATAGATTCCACTGTATACCGCGAATTAATTAATTAAATTTTAATTGCGCAAACAGTAACATTCCCTGTTTTTCCCACGTGCACAATTAAATTTTAATTGTGCAAACAGTAACATTCACTGTTTTTCCCATTGCACAATTTCAAATGCATAGTACGTATTTATGGATCAGCAAATTTAAGATACTTGACTTTTACTCATTTAAATCATTTATCATACTTATATATTTATTAAATTATATATATATTTAAAAAATCCCTTATCTAACCTCTGAAGCTTTGAAATACCTTTAAAATTCGAAAGCGTTATTTTAAAGCTTGAAAGCGTTATTTTCACTCGAAAAAAAATATTTTTTTAAAAAAACTTGATAACAAATTAAATATGAGATGAAATCAAAATTAGAGGGCATAATTATACTTAAAAGAGTTCTACTAATTTAATGATCTTAATTTAGATTGAATCTAATAAATATAAATAAGGACGGAGTTAAGATTTTAGTTCCAATAATATAATATAATCGGCAATTTACCAAAGGGCGTACGCAACAATCGGTCATAACCAACGGGCGCACCATGGTTTTATTTTCACTAAAGGAGGCACTCATTATAGTGAACTTCCTCTTATACCCCTCATGTTATCTATTGTCTTACTCTTTCTCTCTCAGTAATAAATTCTGTAACGTCAGCACATGCAATGTGACTTAATTACTGACTTTTATTTTAAAATAATATCTAATGGAATCGGCGCTAAATTAAAAAACGTAAGGTAAAAATTAAAAAAATATTTCACTTTAAAAATTTCTCATCCAACGTGATTTAAAAATATAAATAAATAATTTTTATTTTTATTAATAGAAATTAATATATTAAATAATATTTAATAAATATATTAATGTATAAAAAGTTTTTGGAAACAAACTGTTGGATTTAAAAATATAAATAAATAATTTTATATTTGATTAATAGAAATTAATATATTAAATAATATTTAATAAATATATTAATGTATACATATGTTTTGAAAAAACTGACCGTGGTAGCTATCAGGCCCACGCTGGGCCTGAAATATTTTTAATTCAGGCCCACGCTGGGCCTGAAATTTTTTATTTCAGGCTCAGCGTGGACCTGAAATTTTTTATTTCAGGCCCACGTTGGGCCTGAAATCTTTTGATTCAGGCCCGACGTGAACTCAAATTTTTTTTCTATATAAAAAATATATTAATATATAAAAAAACCTATCAAAACACTTAATTTTAGATTCAAACGCAGGGCCTGAAGTCATCCCAGGAGGGTTTGAAGTCAAATAACTTCAGATTCTATAAATAATTAATTTAATAAATAATAATTAAATATAAAAATATTTTTAAAATAAAAAAATTTTAGTGAGGGCCTGAAGTCATTAGTGACTTCAGGCCCTCTATCTGAAAAATTTTCCCTTAGGCCTGAAGTCATCCGACTTCAGGAGTAAGGAGGGCCTGAAGTGTGATGACATCATGCCCTCCATTAAATATATAAAAATAATAAAAACTTTTTTAAAAAAAAGGTATAATATATAATTACATAATAATAAAATGTTATAGGAGTGGTTTAGGTATATCAGTGAGTTTTGAGCAAAACTCAATGATGGACTTACCATATTTGGAATTCTGAAAACTCATTATCAGTAGACAGGGTTGAGCTAGGAGATAAGATTTTGGGTGCCGAAACCTCTAATCTTGCTGTATCACCAATGCTATAGGAGTGGTTTAGGTATATCAGTGAGTTTTGAGCAAAACTCACTGATGGACCTACCATATTTGGAATTCTGAAAACTCTATATCAGTAGACATGGTTGAGCTAGGAGATGAGATTTTGGGTGCCGAAACCTCTAATCTTGCTGTATCACTAATGCTATAAAAGTGGTTTAGGTATATCAGTGAGTTTTGAGCAAAACTCACTGATGGACCTACCATATTTGGAATTCTGAAAACTCTATATCAGTAGACAGGTTTGAGCTAGGAGATGAGATTTTGGGTGCCGAAACATCTAATCTTGCTGTATCACAAATGCTATAGGAGTGGTTTAGGTATATCAGTGAGTTTTGAGCAAAACTCACTGATGGACCTACCATATTTGGAATTCTGAAAACTCTATATCAGTAGACAGGGTTGAGCTAGGAGATGAGATTTTGGGTGCCGAAACCTCTAATCTTGCTGTATCACCAATGCTATAGGAGTGGTTTAGTTATATCAGTGAGTTTTGAGCAAAACTCACTGATGGACCTACCATATTTGGAATTCTGAAAACTCTATATCAGTAGACAGGTTTGAGCTAGGAGATGAGATTTTGGGTGCCGAAACCTCTAATCATGCTGTATCACCAATGCTATAGGAGTGGTTTAGGTATATCAGTGAGTTTTGAGCAAAACTCACTGATGGACCTAAACCACTCCTATAGCATTGGTGATACAACAAGATTAGAGGTTTCGGCACCCAAAATCTCATCTCCTAGCTCAACCCTGTCTACTGATATAGAGTTTTCAGAATTCCAAATATGGTAGGTCCATCAGTGAGTTTTGCTCAAAACTCACTGATATACCTAAACCACTCCTATAGCATTGGTGATACAGCAAGATTAGAGGTTTCGGCACCCAAAATCTTATCTCCTAGCTCAACCCTGTCTACTGATATAGAGTTTTCAGAATTCCAAATATGGTAGGTCCATCAGTGAGTTTTGCTCAAAACTCACTGATATACCTAAATCACTCCTATAGCATTTGTGATACAGCAAGATTAGATGTTTCGGCACCCAAAATCTCATCTCCTAGCTCAAACCTGTCTACTGATATAGAGTTTTCAGAATTCCAAATATGGTAGGTCCATCAGTGAGTTTTGCTCAAAACTCACTGATATACCTAAACCACTTTTATAGCATTAGTGATACAGCAAGATTAGAGGTTTCGGCACCCAAAATCTCATCTCCTAGCTCAACCATGTCTACTGATATAGAGTTTTCAGAATTCCAAATATGGTAGGTCCATCAGTGAGTTTTGCTCAAAACTCACTGATATACCTAAACCACTCCTATAGCATTGGTGATACAGCAAGATTAGAGGTTTCGGCACCCAAAATCTCATCTCCTAGCTCAACCCTGTCTACTGATAATGAGTTTTCAGAATTCCAAATATGGTAAGTCCATCAGTGAGTTTTGCTCAAAACTCACTGATATACCTAAACCACTCCTATAGCATTGGTGATACAGCAAGATTAGAGGTTTCGGCACCCAAAATCTCATCTCCTAGCTCAACCCTGTCTACTGATATAGAGTTTTCATAATTCCAAATATGGTAGGTCGATCAGTGAGTTTTGCTCAAAACTCACTGATAAACCTAAACCACTCCTATAGCATTGGTGATACAGCAAGATTAGAGGTTTCGGCACCCAAAATCTCATCTCCTAGCTCAACCCTGTCTACTGATATAGAGTTTTCAGAATTCCAAATATGGTAGGTCCATCATTGAGTTTTGCTCAAAACTCACTGATATACCTAAACCACTCCTATAGCATTGGTGATACAGCAAGATTAGAGGTTTCGGCACCCAAAATCTCATCTCCTAGATCAACCCTGTCTACTGATAATGAGTTTTCAGAATTCCAAATATGGTAAGTCCATCAGTGAGTTTTGCTCAAAACTCACTGATATACCTAAACCACTCCTATAGCATTGGTGATACAGCAAGATTAGAGGTTTCGGCACCCAAAATCTCATCTCCTAGCTCAACCCTGTCTACTGATATAGAGTTTTCAGAATTCCAAATATGGTAGGTCCATCAGTGAGTTTTGCTCAAAACTCACTGATATACCTAAACCACTCCTATAGCATTGGTGATACAGCAAGATTGGAGGTTTCGGCACCCAAAATCTCATCTCCTAGCTCAACCCTGTCTACTGATATAGAGTTTTCATAATTCCAAATATGGTAGGTCCATCAGTGAGTTTTGCTCAAAACTCACTGATATACCTAAACCACTCCTGTAGCATTGGTGATACTGCAAGATTAGAGGTTTCGGCACCCAAAATCTCATCTCCTAGCTCAACCCTGTCTACTGTATAGAGTTTTCAGAATTCCAAATATGGTAGGTCCATCAGTGAGTTTTGCTCAAAACTCACTGATATACCTAAACCACTGCTATAGCATTGGTGATACGGCAAGATTAGAGGTTTCGGCACCCAAAATCTTATCTCCTAGCTCAACCCTGTCTACTGATAATGAGTTTTCAGAATTTCAAATATGGTAGGTCCATCGGTGAGTTTTGCTCAAAACTCACTGATATACCTAAACCACTCCTATAACATTTTATTATTATGTAATTATATATTATACCTTTTTTTTAAAAAAGCTTTTATTATTTTTATATATTTAATGGAGGGCCTGAAGTCATCAGACTTCAGGCCCTCCTTAGGCCTGAAGTCGGATGACTTCAGGCCTAAGGGAAAATTTTTCCGATAGAGGGCCTGAAGTCACTGATGACTTCAGGCCCTCACTAAAATTTTTTTATTTTAAAAATATTTTTTATATTTAATTATTATTTATTAAATTAATTATTTATAGGATCTGAAGTTATTTGACTTCAAACCCTCCTGGGATGACTTCAGGCCCTGCGTTTGAATCTAAAATTAAGTGTTTTGATAGGTTTTTTTTATATTAATATATTTTTTAAATAGAAAAAAAATTTGAGTTCACGTCGGGCCTGAATCAAAAGATTTCAGGCCCAACGTGGGCCTGAAATAAAAAATTTCAGGCCCACGCTGGGCCTGAAATAAAAAATTTCAGGCCCAGCGTGGGCCTGAAAGCTACCACGGTCAATTTTTTCAAAACATATGTATACATTAATATATTTATTAAATATTATTTAATATATTAATTTCTATTAATCAAATATAAAATCATTTATTTATATTTTTAAATCCAACAGTTTGTTTCCAAAAACTTTTTATACATTAATATATTTATTAAATATTATTTAATATCTTAATTTCTATTAATAAAAATAAAAATTATTTATTTATATTTTTAAATCACGTTGGATGAGAAATTTTTAAAGTGAAATTTTTTTTTAATTTTTACCTTACGTTTTTTAATTTAGCGCCGATTCCATTAGATATTATTTTAAAATAAAAATCAGTAATTAAGTCACGTTGCATGTGCTGACGTCACAGAATTTATTACTGAGAGAGAAAGAGAAAGGCAATAGATAACATGAGGGGTATAAGAGGAAGTTCACTATAATGAATGCGCCCTTTGGTGAAAATAAAACTATGGTGCGCCCGTTGGTAATTACCGATTGTTGCGTACGCCCTTTGGTAAATTGCCGTAATATAATTAATAAAATAAAAATATAAACTCTTATAGTTATAAAATACTATAAAATATCAAAAACTTATAAATTAACATGTACACCATACTTTTCACATAATTCATTTTTCTGAAAAAATCACAAGGCCTTTTAATTCTTAAAATGTTTTGTTAGACATTGAGTACCATAGGGAATATAATAAAACTCGACCTCAACAAGATGATTATTGTTCCTATCTGAAATCGGCATGACTAGATCATTAGTGAGGTGGATGACTCTTTGACTGCTAGAAGACTCCAGGCCAGACGAGCCCAAGGCTTGACGAATACCTACGTGAAAGAGAATATCAGTAGACAAGTCACGGATGGATCCCCACGTTGTCCGTTCGACGCTTAAGTCAGATTTTTCTCAGAGAAAAAGAAGACAATCAAATATTTTTTTTTTGTAGAGAAGTTACCTGGCCTGACCAAGGAACCCCTTTATATAATATACCTTTTATACGTGTGAAAAGAGTTCTGTTATGTAACTTTCTAACCTCTTTCCTATGTTGTAAAAGGCAACACCTCCTTAGACAATAGGGATGTCCCCCTTTCGTGGCAAGGATGGTACGTTAACTCTGACATCCTTACTAGTATGATTGATTATCTTTGACACCATGACAATATATATAGTATACTGACAATCTAATGTCGGGACATCATGAGATGATCTTGGGCGTTCTGAGGATCTTGGGCTTCGGTGGGCCACCTCTGTATCCTATTACACTTGGACTGAGTTGGGTTTGGTGAAATCCACCACAACACTGCCCTCATCAGGGCCCGATAGGAGGTAGATCCCGTTCGACTGGATCACTTTAACAAATTGCTGACCAAAACTCCTCTCATGATCCGGCTTTGACCTCCACGTCCTCCGCCCCTCCTAACATTAACGTCCTATTGGAGGGTCCCACCTTAACCGCCGCATGATGAGCCTCCCCTTCAAATCAAGTCGAATGAGACCAAGGGTCTGACTGACTAGACTCCCGTAGTCTAATGCCTATATATATATATATATATATATATATATATATATATATATATATATATATATATATATATATATATATATATATATATATATTTATACACGTTCTTCGAAAGGAGGCGTGCCAGGAGCTATAAATGCATGGTAATGCACATATGGGATAATATGCTAGTGAAGATTATTTTACCTCTCTCCCATTATCTATCTACCACACGTCGAGCGCCTATTGGGCACATCGAATTCGCAACAACACTTTACTATGGGGCCTTGAAGTTGCGAATGACGGTTGACCTTCGACGATCGCGATCCCATTCTGCCCTTTTGCTCATGTGGTTGTATGACTGAGGACAACTAGGGCTAGGGTTTTTTAAGGATTCAAACGCTCAGTGTGGGGCCAACACCTATTCACCTTCTTCTTCATGTCTCTCCATCGGTTTCTTCCTCCTTCTCCGATGCCCTCCTTCTATAAGTCCCACCTTGCTTTTCCTCTCAGTTTGCTTATTTTCCCCTACTCCCCCCTTGTTTATGATGGCTTAAGAGGTCCCTGAGCACATCCCCTCGCTCATACACCTCCATCATTTTTGATATCGACGGGGGAGGACTATCAGATACGGTTAACCTACGAGATCCCCAAGGAGCATCATAATTTATAAGTTTTACGAATTTAAAATTTAATCCTAACAAGTGTTTCCTAAAATTAATATTTATCATTTTTATAAATATCATTCTTACATTTCATGATAGAATTTTCAAAATGATGAATTACAATCTAAATTTAAATAGGATTAGAATTTAATTGTTGTTATATCCCTATTTAATTAAACCTAATTTTATAATAAATTGATATAATTAAACCCAATTAACACTTTAATTAACTAATTGGGGTTAAAAGAGGGCTTAAATTTTGTTCTGGGTTTTAATTGGGTATGAACTGGTTCTTTTAAGATGCGAACCCGCTTAATTACACTGAACCGGGAGGTGAGGCGGGTAAAAAATATTTTTCCTATTTTGTCCCGTAACACTTCCTTGATCCCTGTCTTGATCGCCTCCTCCTCGCCTTGGGGTTATAGTGCTGCGGAAGGACGAGTAGTCGTCATCTCAGACATCCGCGGTTCGATCCCAGCTACGATGCATTTTGTAGAAATTTTTCTTCCAAATGGAGTGTAAACCCTATACACTGGGCTTATGGACCACCCGCCGCGAGCACTTCCTAATTTACTATGGTGGCCGGTGAGAAACCTCTATGGGATTGGACCTGTCGTCCGAGGTTCAACGTTAGCCAAGCTCGTTAATCATTTTCGATCGCCCCCCCCCCCCATTCTCTCTACAAGCTTCGGCGAGAATATATTTGTGGACGGTGGCGGATTTTCTTCGAGTCTGATCTCCTTCCTCCTTCGTGGAAAGCTTCTGCCACGAGGTTCATTGCAGCTTTTTCTTTTTGTTCGATTAGGTATATTCTTTCTCCTGTGTTCTTAAGTTGAAATTTACATTTTAAAATTTTTAGAAATTTTCAGCAGAAATATCAATGAAATTAGGTTTTCCGTCCTTGTTCACTGCCCTGTGATATTCTACTGTTCATTTCCCCAATTTCCGCCCCGCCCTTCACCGAACACCGTTGGACTGTTCATAGTGATTGACATTTATATTTATTTTGTTTAGCAACTTAAATGCAACTGACGTTTTTAGATTCATTTGCAATATTGATGAAATCACGAAAATATATTTTCTAATCACTGATAGAGTGATCTCTCACTATAAATGCTTGTAATTGCATTAGCCAACTGTTTTGGCGGATAGAGTGAGTATATGATTGTTTTATGGGAAAATTGTCCTAAATTCCTTGCATGCAAGCTCAACTTTCTTCTCAGTCCCTGTGTCAGAAAAAATTTATTTCAACTCCCTACATGTAAAGTTTTATTTACTTTAACTATCGATTTACCTAATTACCTTCGATTTTTAGGTATAAACAGTCTAAAATAAGGTATAATTCCTCCTAAATTCAGCATCATTTAAGTAGAATCTAATATATTTTCTATGAAATTGAATATGACCCAATTGATTTATCCTAAGTCAATTGATTGGTATGAACTCATAATCATTTGATCAAATGGAAAAAGAGTTATACTCAATTTGATAGAAAATATACTAAATTCTAATTTAAATGTGCTGAATTTAAAAACAATTAGATTTACTTTTGGACTTTTTGTACTCATAAAAAATAAGGATGATATTCTCTCATTACAAATACAACTAATTAATTATCGATCAATTTCTAATCAATCGCATGAAAAAGAATCGATTCTTGATCAACTGGATTTGAAAAAGAATCGTACTTAATTTAATAGAAAATATAGTAGAATCTAGTTAAATGATACTGAATTTAGAAGGAATAATATCTCATTTTAAATATTTTATACCTAAAAATAATGAGGGTAATTAAGTAAATCAGTATATATTAGGAAGTTGAAGCAAACAAAATTTTGCATGTAGGGAGTGGAAATAAACTTTTTCTGACATGGAGACTGATAGCAAAGTGTAAGATTCAAATGGGAATTTAAAGACAATTTACAGTTGTTTTATCCTATAAGTTTTGTTGTTGTTCCAAAAGGAATCGACGTCGATGGCCAGTCATCAGGGTTCAGCCCACGCGGATGTTGACGCTAGAGGAGGAATTCCACACCCTGTGAGATTAACACGAGCGTTAAGAGAACATGCCGGAGGTTGTCCAGCGGAGCCCACTCCGATGCTCAAGTCAATGCTTTGATGGAGGAGATGAGAGGAAGACAAGAAACTTATGCGTGAAAATAGAGAATGCGTAACCCCTTTACCGGAGAGGTTGGAGTACCTTTTATACCTGCGGCGGCGGCCTTCGTGCGTCTCTGTGATCTTTGCCACGTCCCTCGTTTGTTGGTTACTGGATAACCTTTGTAACGGTCCACGCCGCCATCAAATTCGGCCCATTGTGACATTTATAGGTCATGATGACTCCGCCATAATGCGTGAAGGTTATCCGCCGATCCGAAGAAAGGGGGACCGTTACTTGAGGCCGAATGCTTCCTGGGCTCCGCTCTCCCGAGATGATCTCGGGGTCTTCTGACTCGGGGGTCCCGGGCACTCCGCTTCCCCGAGGTGGTCTCTGGACTCGGTATCCTGAGGTGCTCCCGGGAGAGGTCTTCTAATTTGATCTCCGGGGCGTGTCTACCACGGGAGGGGGGCGGGAGATCCCCTTCCCGAGAGGGTCTCGAGAGTTCCGAAAAGAGAGTCGTTCAGACTCGTTACACCCTACCACTCAGCTTCTTCAGCCCACGTGTTCGTCATGGGATACTCAACCCCATCAGTTATCTTTTTCTTTAATTGGCTAAAAATTCACTATTTAATGGGCCAAAAATAAAAGTAGTTTGACATGGATGTGATAATCTGACATGAGCATGTTGTTATGTTGTTCAACAAGGATAGAGCTCAACATTTTATCCCACTGATTCAACAAAAATTGTCTTATTTTCCTATGAAGAACAAATAGTTTCTTCAAAGGAAAAAGTCATAATAATTTTCCTATGAAGAAAATAATACATTGTAATCCTTATTGAACTTTAGGCAGCAAATTGTGAAATTGTTATAAGGGAAAAAATTATATTTTAGATAAATTTGTGAAAAGCAAAAAGAGTAGTTTGCATGAAGCTCTCGTTAATGTGAGATTTTAGAAAAGAGTCTATTATATATAGTCTTTATCTTAAATCGTAAGAGATTTCGTAAAGGAGCCTTACTGATACATCAACGCCCCTTTTGAAATCTATCAAAAAAAAAAAAAAAGTCATTTTAGCAATATTTTTTCTTTCATTTGTGCAAATGATATTATAACTATATTTTATTACATCTTTCTATATATCAAGTTGATTGTTGGGTTTTTTTGGTTCAAATAACGTTCATTGGTGCTATGATGCTGCAACGAGAGCAATCAATTCAGATTCATGAATATCGATACACATGGGAAAATGTAAACTAAAAAAATTAAAAGATAACTAACAAACTGGTAGCAAAGTGAAGCAGCGATCATAATAGTTGATAATTTTACACTTTAGATAGTGATTCCGGGCCAATTTGCGTATAGTCTAGCCCGGAAGTCTGGCACATAGTCAGAAGGAAGATGGTTAATAAGCTAGAAGGGCCCGTCGGATAGACGTCGCTCGGATTAAGACCCCTGATCGGACGCATAGCGGCCCGCGCTCCTCAGGATTGGTCTGACCCAAGCTTAGACGTTCATGCTCCAATACCCATCCAGGTTTGGCTCCTCGCCGACGCATGGTGGACCACGCTCCCGGGGTAAGCTCGAACTGGAGGGGGCGTTACTTGATACCTCGTCATTCAGTGCCCCAGTCGGCACCTTCACAGACCCTCAGCCGGCCTCGCCATTCAGTGCCCCAATCGGCACCTTCATAGGCCCTCAACCGGCCTCGTCATTCAGTACCCCAGTCGACATCTTCATAGGCCCTCAACCGGCCTCGTCATTCAGTGCCCCAGTCGACATCTTCATAGGCCCTCAGCCGGCCTCGTCATTTAGTGCCCAAGTCGGCACTCTCTCTCTTCAGGGCCCTCAGTCGGCCCTAATATGCCCTAGCAAGCAGAACAACCACTCCCTGACATCAGACCACCCGGAGCAGTACGGGGTCAGCACAGAACTGGGGTCACTCAGGTCCTAACAACGGATATCTCGCTGGTAGCTTGATCTTCCTGCCATACCCTGTCCCCCCGTACCACGACCACCTACACTGGTGTCAGGCCGAGAGGCGCCAAACGACGTCAACCATTAAGTTGACAGTGCCCCTTTCCTTAACACAGTATGCGCTACTTTATCCTGCCACATCTGGGCATACATCACCTTGACCTCGCTATATGGCAACAGGTGGCAGGTGGGGCAGGAGCTATCAGCTTCCCAGCTATATAAGCCTCCTCACTCCGCATTTCTCAGGTACGCGCAATAGTGCAATTTCCTACTGTTCGATTACTTTCCATTGCCACCGCCGAGTACTGACTTGACCGTCGGAGTGCCTGGCCGAAGACTTTTCCCGGTGGGTTCTAACGATCTTTATCTTGTAGGATCGGAGCGCTCCAGCTCGGCGGACAGCCTCAGCGACCTTACGCTCCCCGGAGGACCGTCTAGCAGCAAGGGCGCCACCTCGCTTCGCGACAAGATCAAATTTGGCGCTAGAAGGAGGGACACCAGCAGCCTGATCGGAAGCGAAGATGGGAGACCCTAATCTGCTCGCGATGACTGTCACTCGGGAGGAGTACGAGGTTCTGATAGCTACGCGAGCTCAGAGGGCTTCTCAAAGGCCTTCGCAAGCTGCTAGCCAAGCGCCCAGAGCCCCGGAGCCGGCACCCCATCCACCTTCCGGAGGTCAAGGAAGGCCTGCTCGACCGGAGGGTGGCTCTGTGCCTCTCCCTACAACCCCCCACCGAGGTCAAGACGACGAGGCTCACTCCATATCAGCGGAGGCCTCGGTGTCTAACCCGATGCGCGGGAAGCGTCCGGATAAGGGAAAGGCCCTAGCCGACCCTACTCCAGCTACCCTGGCACGCAGTCCTTTCGCTCCATGGGTCCTGGATGACCCGGTTCCTCGTCATCTCCGTTTCTTCACTATCCCCGAGTACGCGGGGACTACGGACCCGGAGGAACATCTGATGAAATTTGAGAGCGTGACTCTACTTCATCAATACTCGGAGGGGGTCAAGTGCCGAGCCTTCTTGACAACCCTCTCCAGCACAACCCAGAGATGGTTTGACCGACTCCCTGATGGGTCTCAAGCTTTAAGGAGCTCAAGAGAGTTTTTTTGCAGCACTTCGCTAGTAGCAGGAGGCTCCACAAGACAAGCCTCAACTTGTTTGCTCTGAAGCAGGGCCTGAAGGAGACTCTCCGGGCCTACATCAGGAGGTTCAACGGGGTGGCACTGGACGTGCCGAATGCTACACCCGATGTCCTGGTCAGCGCCTTCGCCCAGAGCTTGCAAGAGGGGGAGTTCTTCCGCTTGCTGATCAGGAAGCCCCCGACGGACTTTGATAGCCTTCTCGGCAAGCCTGTCAAGTACATCAATGTGGAGGAAGCCCAAGCCACTCGGAAGAAGGAGTCGGCCAACCCGATGCCTCCCCACCCCGCTCAGGACGCCAGGTCCCCAGGCGGGCCTATTCGCAACCCTCGTGGACCCATCGACCGAGTGGAAGGGTTGCGGCGGCATGTGAAGCAGGTGGACCAGGGGTGCCTTCCGAGCCGGTGGAGGCCATACTACACGTTCCACCAGATTCATGGCCATGCTACCGAAGAATGTCGGCAGGCTGGGCGAGGTCGGGCCCCAGCTCCTTGGGGGCGAGGACGACAAGCACCCCAAGGGCGTGGGGCAGGACAAGGAGGTAGGGCCACCGACCCTATCGCTGAGGAGCTCCGAGGAAATCCCCCAGCTGCCCGCAATCTATTCCCTCAGGGGGACCGGCCGGAAATCTCAGAGATGGAGGAGGAGCAGGCCAACCAGCAGAACGTCGTTCGGGGTGGCGTAAATGTCATCTCGGGTGGGCCAACTGGCGAAGACTCCAATCACACCAGGAAGGCGCAGGTGCGTCGACTGGAAATTCATTAAGTCGACACCAGTACGACCCAAGCAGAAGGGCCCCAGATCAGTTTCGGGCCTCAGAATCTATAGGCGCTGGAGTTCCCACACGATGACGCGCTGGTCATTACGGCCGTCATCACCAACTATCAAGTCCACCGCACCATAGTGGACACCGAAAGCTCGATTAATATACTCTACAAAAGAGCATTTGACCAGCTTTAGATAGAGAGGTCCCAACTGGACCTGGTGGCGACCCCGTTGTTCAGTTTCACGGGGAACCAGGTGAAACCTATCGGCCAGATCCGACTGGTCATTTCCTTAGGCGAGGAGACATTGAAGAGGACTAGATGGTCCACTTTCTTGGTGGTTGATGCTCCTTCAGCCTACAACACCATCTTGGGCCGACCGACCCTCAACGAATTCCGGGCCGTCACCTCTACCTTCTACCTGAAGGTTAAGTTCCCAGTCGGAGACAAGGTGGGAGAAGTTAAGGGCGACCAGCGAGTGGCCCGGAGGTGCTACGTGGACGATGTTCGGGTGGAGAGTCACAAGACTCCGCACCCCTTTTCTAACTGCAACATGGTTCAAGCTTCCCCATGGGCTGAGTTGCATGAAGACAAGGAGGAGGTCCAGCTCCTCCCCGATCAGGAGGAGGCTCGAGTCAAGGTTGCGACAGGGTTGCCGGAGGAGCTGAAGAAGCCCCTGCTGGAGTGCTTGGCTCGAAACTAAGACGTTTTCGTCTGGTCAGTCAAAGAACTGAGAGGCGTCCGACTGGAGGTGGCGGAGCACTGCCTCCACGTTTATCCCCACGCTCGGCCCGTGAAACAGAGAAAACGGGACTTCAGCACCGAACAAAATAAAGCGATCCGAGCTAAAGTTGAGAAGCTGCTGGAGGCCGGTCACATCCGGGAGGTGCAATTCCCGGCCTGGTTAGCCAACGTAGTGTTGGTACCCAAGCTGGATAATAAATGGCGGATCTGCATTAACTTCCGAGATCTCAACAAGGCCTGCCCGAAGGACTACTATCCCCTGCCTCGAATCGACCAGATGGTGGACTCGACGGCTGGCAGCGAGTTCATTTCCATGCTGGATGCCTACCAGGGGTATCATCAAGTACCCCTAGCCGCTGAAGACCAGGAGAAGGTCAGCTTCATCACGGCGGATGGTACCTACTGTTACACCGTCATGCCGTTCAGGCTGAAGAATGCTGGAGCCACCTACCAGCGTATGATGAATAAAGTGTTCCGATCTCAGATCGGAAGAAATGTTGAAGTATATGTGGATGACATCCTCATCAAGTCCACTCGAGCCGGAGATTTGATAGCCGATGTCGAGGAGACATGCCAGACACTACGCAGGTACGGGCTCAAATTGAATCCTGCCATGTGTCTCTTCGGTGCCCGGAGCGGAAAATTCCTGGGGTACTGATAAGTACTATTTTGTTGATCATTTTAGATTCTAAAATCCATGTTTGACCCATATTTTACTTGATTAATATTGAATTTATCCTAGGTTTTATGAATTTATTCTATTTTGGGCTTTATTGTAAATCTTGATACATTGGAAATATTTTGGCACTAAATTGTGAATCTATTTTTATAGGCTTGGAAGGATAATGAACCTAGGTCATGCTGGGTCAAACTTGAGTCAGAAGTGGACCCGGATCGAGTGACCAAGCATTCGACTAATATGGGTCGTCTGATTCAAAAACGGCTAGATCTGAGCCATCTGAGAACCTTTGAGGCAATCCGAGCTAGGGTTAAGGCTGATCAAGCACTCGGGTCAAGATCTGAAATTTTCATCCAAATCAGAGATCATTCAGCCGTTGGATCAAGTTCGGGAGGATCTAGACCGTCCATTCAAAGATCAGGTTGATCTGAGCCATCCGTTGCAAATTTGGAAGATCCGAGCCACTGAGAGGCAGATCCTGACCCTTGATCAACATCATCAAATTTTGGTTCAGATCTGAAGAGATCCAGCCGTTGGATGGAGTTAAGACAATCTGGACCGTCCATTTCTAAACTATATAAACTGCCATCTGCCCTCGATCACAGGGTCGCGTCTTCGCCGTAATTTTCGCTTCTTCACATTTTCTTACTGTTCTTCTTCAATTTTCTTCATCTGAGGGCGTGACCACTTCGATTCCCACCTTGGATCAAGTTCTAGATCGTCGGATCTTCTTCTCCGTGAGATTTTCAGCTCCAATTCGCCCAAGAACAGAGCTGATTGAGGGTTTCATCAGATCTGCCATTTGATTGCTTGGATCTCGTTTGTGTGCCATTCTCATCCATCTGAGCTAGCCGGAGGGTCCTCTGGAGTGCTCTGATCATCCCCAAGCCATCATCGCAATCCAACACAGTGAGATCGAGGAGACCGGATGGGTTCTTCATATTTGAGCAGAGTTGAGTTCGATTTGATCACTGAGACAGATCTTCCAGCGATTTGTTGAGCTAAGGGGTTCGAGGCTCACTCTTGTGTGACGGCAAGAAGATCATGAGCTAAGGAAGGGATCGAAGCTTAATTTCTTAGTGAATTTTCATTTCTAAGCAGTAGTTTCAATTTCTGTTATCATTTACAGTTTCTAAAATTTTGTATCAGCGAACTTAGTTTCTTTGAATCATTTCTGCATTCATTAGGTTTCAATTATGCAAGTTAATTAGTTAGGTTACTTGTGTAGTGAACATTTGCACTTAGATCAGTTTCCTTCGCATTTGAATCATTTCTGAATTCAGTTTCATTTCTGCATTTTTGTTTAGCTGTTGCGTATCAGTTTGTTCTTGCGTATCAGTTTCAGCTCTATTTCTGAAAGTTTCGGTTCATAGTTGCTAAAGTGGTGTCAAGTGAACATTAGTTCTTCGAAATCTTTTCTGAACATTAGATATGTGCCCTTGAATCTGAGTTTGATTGTTGTTTCTGCATTTGATTTGTTTTGAATTGATCTGCAATTGCTTTGGTTCTGAATTTCTGCATTCTTCAGTTTACATGGCTGCATTCTTGATTTCAGATCATTAGAGAGGTTGTTTGTTAGTGAACTATTGCACATCTAACTTAGCTTGTTTGATTCTGAATTTCTGCATTTATTTCTTCATTCGGTAGCTCTGAATTGATCAGTTTTATTCCCTGCGTATCAAGTGAACTTTAGTTACTGAATTTTGCAGTTTTCTTGCGTTCAGTGTGTTCTGAGTTTGATTCCTGAAGTTAACCATACATTTTAGTGTACTTATGTGCTTGAAGTCAACCTCCTTCACATTCAGTTAGTTTCTGAATTTTAAACTTTAGTTCGGCAATTTAGTTTGCACTTCTGCAGTTCGTTTCAGTGAAGCTTCGGCATTGGAGTACCATTGCAATTTGAAATCAGTTTGTTTTGTATTAAATTGTTTCTGAATGTCAGATCCCATGTCTGCCTTAGGTTTATAATTCCTGCATTTAGCATCAGCTTCGGCACAGAAGTTTTCTCTTCTTGGTATCAAGTTGTTTCACTGCTGCACTTTTGTATCAAGTGAAGTTTCTGCTTTGAGTTTTAATCCCTGAAGTGTAGCACAATTTGTAGTGTAGTATTTCATTCAATGTCAGTTTTTGTTGCAATTTCTGCGAATTACATTAGTTGATTAAAGTTGTCCATTGGTTGAGTTCATTAGTTGAAATTACCTAGCTTGAATTTGTCTAGTTAAGTTTCTCTCATTTTCATTGTGTTTTCATTTCTGATTGCAAACCAAACCCAAATCTTATTTGAAACCCAAAAATATTTAACGACACATAAACTCGAGTTTGAATCAAACAGCCTTAACTAGCCCTAGGAAAAATACGACCTGTGGCCCCTTTACTACATTTTTATCTTTGCTAGCAAAAAGAGTTTCCAGCTTTACAAATATCTAAATTTGAGACCCACATTCGTGACAGCCTCTTTTGGGCCCATCAGGTACATTGTGACCGAGCGGGGCATCGAAGCCAATCCCAGCAAGGTCAAAGCTTTTCTAGACATGCCCCCGCTAAGAAATCTCTGAGAAGCACAACAGCTCATAGGGCGGATTACAGCCCTATCCTGGTTCATTTCCCGGTCAAGCGAGCGAGGATTACTGTTCTTCAAGACCTCCGCAAGGCCACCAAATTTCAGTGGAACGCTGATTGTGACAAGGCGTTTGAAGAACTGAAGGCCTACATCGTTGAGTTGCCCGTACTAGCCAAGCCGGAGGTCGGGGAAGTCCTGTATATCTATTTGGCCACATCAGCTGACTCGATTAGCATGGTCTTAGTCAAGCAGGAAGCAGCCGAGCAGCATCCAGTGTATTTCTTTGCTCATCTACTAAAGGGAGCCGAGTGCCGGTACACGACACTCGAGAAGTTGATGTATGTGTTATTGTTGGGCGCTCGGAGGCTCCGACCTTACTTCTTGGCACACCCCATCGCGGTGTTGACAAACAATAACTTGGGCCGAGTGGCCTCTAATCCTGAAGCATCCATGCAGTTGATCAAATGGACCATCGAGCTGAGTAAGTATGACATTCAGTATCAATCTCGGCTAACCATCAAGGTTCAGGCCCTCGCTGATTTTTTAAGTGAGCTGCATGCAGATGAGGTTGAAGAAGCGTGGCAAATATATGTGGATGACTCGTCAGCTCGATCGGGGAGTGAGATCGGTATCCTAATGATCTCTCCGAAAGGAGAGCAGATGCACTTGTCCGTCCGACTGGAACACCGGGCTACAAATAATGAGGCTGAGTATGAGGCCCTCATATTCGGACTACAGGCTGCCAAACATGTGGGGGCTACTCGGGTGATACTCTACTCCGACTCTCAATTAGTCACGCAGCAAGTTGTCGAGCGGTTTGAAGTTAATAATGACCGACTGCAGGCCTTCGTCGAGGCTTATGAGAAGTTGAAGGCCGAGTTTCAGGAGGTACAAGTCCAAAAGATTCCCAGAGAAAACAACTTCAAGGCGGATGAGCTGGCTAAATTGGCTAGCTCCGTTGGATTTTGGGTACTTCCCCAGCCAGGTGGCCCAGCACTGCTAATCATGCAAATAGAGAGACAAGCTGACTTAGAGTTGGAGTCTGACTGGAGAACTCCACTCATTATGTACCTCACAAAAGGAGTTGTACCGGCCGACCGAGAAGAAGCTCGGTTGCTCAAAAAACACGCAGTAAGGTACACCATGGTCGGCGACGTGCTATACAAGAGGGCATTCCCGACCCCTACTCAGGTGCTTGTGCGAGGAAGAAGAAGATTATGTACTGAGGGAAATCCACATGGGTGTCTGCGGAAACTACGCGAGGGCCAGCACGGTGGCTCGGAAGGTATTATTGATTGGTTACTAATGGCCAACCCTGAAGAAAGACGCCAACAAGTTGGTCTCCACTTGCCTGTCCTGCAGAAACATCACTATCTCCCACACCGACCTGTGGAGGAGATGAAAGTGTCGACAGTATCCTGCCCCTTCGATCAATGGGGCATGGACATTGTGGGGTCATTCCCGACTGGCGCGGCCCAAAAGAAGTTTTTGCTGGTGGCCGTCGATTACTTCTCCAAATGGATAGAAGCCGAAGCCCTAGCACGTATCACCGAGCGGGCAGTGATTGGGGTCCTGTGGAAGGAAATCTTGTGCCGATATGGAATTCCGCACAAAATCATCTCGGACAACGGGAGGCAGTTCCAAGGAAGGAGGATACGGGAATGGTGCTCAGAGTACGACATCAAGCAGGCCTTCACCTCGGTGGCATACCCGTAGAGCAATGGTCAGGCCGAAGTCGCCAATAGAGAGATCCTTAAGGGATTAAAGACTAAGCTGGATCATGCCGGAGGAACGTGGGTAGATGAGCTCCCGAGCGTCTTATGGGCTCTGCGGACTACGCCTAAGGAAACCACGGGGTGCACACCTTTCCAGCTAGTTTATGGGAGTGAAGCGGTGGCCCAGTCAAGGTCAGATGTGAATCAGACCGACGGGCAGCTTATGACGAGGATAACTCAGAAAGGAGGCGACTAGAGCTGGACTTGGTTGACGAGATCCGAGTAAGGCAGCCGCTCGAGTGTTCGCATATCGGCAGAAAATGAAACAGAAGTATGATCGAAAGGTACTGCCAAGAACATTCCAGGTGGGGGATCTGGTCTGGAAAAGAGTCAAGCTCGTCGGAGATGTGAGCAAGCTCGAGCCGCAGTGGGGAGGACCCTTCAAGGTTATTCAAAAGCTTGCCTCGGGGGCCTACTACCTGGAGAATGAGCAAGGGAAGAGGTTGGATTGGCCCTGGAGTGTGATTCACCTTCAGCCATACCAGGTGGCCGAATGAGAGGTTGTAATGTGAATGTAAAACACTCATGATAGTGGAAAAACATGGTCCTCACTCCACTCGCAGGTACTCCAGACTCTCGTCTCCGCACGAGTTATAATCGGGATCCGCTCCCATCTATCCCTCGGATTGGCTCTCAGTCGGACGCGTGGCGGCCCACGCTCCCTGAGTCTTGCCCGACCGAGTGCGCAATCTCTTGCCTCGCCAGCAAGTTATAAGCGGACCAGCTTCCGTGCCCCACTCGGTTTAGTGTCTCCGATCGGACGCGTGGCGGCCCACGCTCCTCAGAATCGGCCTGAATCAGTGTCCAAACTCTCGGCTCCGCACGAGTTATAATTGGGATCCGCTCCCATCTATCCCTCGGATCGACCCTCAGTTGGACGCGTGGCGGCCCACGCTCCCTGAGTCCTGCCCAACTGAGTGCGCAAACTCTTGCCTTGCCAGCAAGTTATAAGCGGACCAGCTTCCGCGCCCCACTCGGTTCAGTGTCTCCGATCGGATGCGTGAGGGCCCATGCTCCTGAGAATCGGCCTGAATCAGTGTCCAGACCCTCGTCTCCGTACGAGTTATAATCGGGATCCGCTCCCATCTATCCCTGGGATCGGCCCTCAGTCGGACGCGTGGCGGCCCATGTTCCTTGAGTCCTGCCCGACCGAGTGCGCAAACTCTTGCCTCGCCAACAAGTTATAAGCGGACCAGCTTCCACGCCCCACTCGGTTCAGTGTCTCCGATCGGACGCGTGGCGGCCCACACTCCTAAGAATCAGCCTGAATCAGTGTCCAGACTCTCGTCTCCGCACGAGTTATAATCGGGATCTGCTCTCATCTATCCCTCGGATTGGCCCTCAGTCGGACGCGTGGCGGCCCACGCTCCCTGAGTCCTGTCCGACCGAGTGCGCAAACTCTTGCCTTGCAAGCAAGTTATAAGCGGACCAGCTTCCGCGCCCCACTCGGTTCAGTGTCTCCGATCGGACGCGTGACGGCCCACGCTTATGAGAATCGGCCTGAACCAATGTCCATCTATCCCTTGGATCGGCCCTCAGTCAGACGCATGGTGACCCACGCTCCCTGAGTCTTACCCGATCGAGCGCACAAAGTGTTCAGACTTTCATCCTCACGAGATCTAAATCGGGAACAACTCCCAGACATCTCCTTGGCTCGGCCCTTAGTGGGGTGCGTGGCGGCCCATGCCCCTGAGCAGGGCCCGAGTGGATGCACCATTGCGGACCTTTATGAGGCCCATGGCTCAGTAAGGGCACTTCAAATTGCCCAAGTTAGCAACTTCACTCAATCAACTCAGATGGGTTCTCCAAGTACTAGATCACTCGCTTTCACCTGAGCAGCTGGCGCTAAGAAGCTATTATGCTTAAGTGTTTCGATCTGTTGTTCACAAAGTATGGTTATTCCCTCCCGAGTGGCCGATACGCAGAGATCGTTATACTCGCATGTTTTGACAAAGCAGGTTTGGGCTGGAGTACCCTCGCTCGGGTCACTTACGCTGCCCGGATTCCCGACACGTGAACATCACGCAGACACAAGAAATGGAAAAAACTGACATTTATAATAGCAAAGCTAGTACAAAAATGAGGCATAGCCTCTCTTCAGCTAAAAGAAGATAAAGGAAATGTCCAGCAGAACGATTATTCATGGTTCGCGGGCTGCCGGACGAGCCTCTCTTTGGAGCTTGTCTTGGCGCAAGGACTCAGCGTATGCTTTGGCGTGTTGTAGACGCCGCTGAGTCGCCTGCAGCACCGACGCCTGGACGTCATGCTCTTGCCTGAGTTTACAAAGCTCAGCGGAGCAAGCGGCCTGCTGCTCCTCTTTGGCCCTCAGGTCGGTTCTGAGAGCAGAGATAGTATAACGCGCCTCCAAAAGCTGTGCCTTGAGTGTGACAAGTTCCTCGAGGTCCCAGACTGGGCGTGCAGCCTGCAAGAAAGACAACAAGCGTTAAAATCAAAAGAAAGAAGCATAGGTGAAAGAAAAAGCAAATCTGACTAGCCCTCGAGATGAAGGTGTCAGCGCGCTGAGCGGGACGCCGGTAGTGAGTTTCCTGGGGACCATTTGGAAACGCTCACTGAGCGGGCCATACAGATGCGCTACCCGAGCCTGTTCCTGGAACTCGGACTTGTAGCTAGGGTACGCTCGATAGCCCGTTGCAAGATCATCTCGGGACGACCTTACCAAGTGCAGGGGTTGGCTGATAGTAGCCCCCAGCATTAGCAGAGCCGGTCTCGCCCGCTGGCCTGCCTGAAACACCGCTCCGGATAGCAGGAGGCACATCAGTAGCGACATCCTCCCTGGGAGGGAGGTTGGTGAGAATGCAATAAAGGAGGCCCCACAGGATGGCCGAGAAGGCATTGCCTCTTGAACGGAGGACGCGGGAATGGAAGCCCCCGGCTGAAGCACGACCGGGAAGGTCTCGGGAGTCAGCGGGGAAAGGGAGGTAACACGGGAAGACGAGGGAGCCGCGGCAGAAGGCTCTGTAGGAGCAAACACCTCAGCCTGCTTCGCGGGGCGGGGAATGGCGGCAGTACCAAGTGAAAATGAAGAGTTGCCCGAGCGAAGCATCTGACGCCTAGCTGCCAAAGGTTGGTCGTCCATATCCATAGGTTCCAAATCGGACACTAACACCTCCCTCATTGGTTCCTTCCCCTTACATGAAGTAACCGTATCGGGAAGGGTTGTTGCCAAGAACACACGCCTTGGAGGCGGAGAATCGGGAGGAAGTAAGAGCTCGAGGTGTTCCATGTCTAAGTCTTCTGAGGACGACATCCGATAGTGAAGGATATCCGAGGGAGGCGACCGCAAGGATAATAAAAGGAGCAAGAAACGCTGGACTTATTGGAATTCAGGTTGGTGGTAATACCGGGGGTCATAGCCTATATATAGGGGAAGGCAACCGATCTCAGCCGTTCGAAGAAGGCCTTAGCGAATGGCGGGGTCGAAGCATAACCCTTCGATCAGATCGGGAGGGAATCTCGAGGCTCGACATGACAAAAGCATGCTCTTGGCGGTGGACGGTTCATCGCCCGGGATCACTAATGACCAATGATGGATGAGTTGATGTCCGATGTGTCATTCGCCCAAGGATAAGTCCCTTCGACCATTAATGTGGTTATCAGAAAGCAGGATACGAATAGGTCCGAGGTGACGGCCGAAAAGACATAGCCTAATCGGACAGACAACCGAAGCAAGAGGAGCCGACCTGACCCAGGCTCCCGGTAAACCGCAAATCCATTGGTTTAGGTACCGGCCGGACGCGTGGCGACCCACGCTCCCCGAATATGACTCAACCAAGTGGCTAAAACTTCACAGACGGGCCAGCTCCCGCAAATCCATTGGTTCGGGTACCGGCCGGACACGTGGCGACCCACGCTCCCCGGGTCTGACTCAACCAAGTATCCCAATATTTATAGGTGGGACAGCTCCCCGTCGGGCGCGTGGCGACCCACGCTACCTGAGCCCAACTCAACCAAGCGACCCTTGCTCCCTAAGCATTATCTGAGCAAAAGGCTCATCTCTCGGGTCTGGTCAGCCGGGTATACTCTTCCCCGCATGGCCGGCCTCTAGAGGTTTTTCATCTTCGATCACTCGGTTTAGTGGCTCACGTACCAATCACTCGAATGGCTCTCGCTTGGATCATTAACGCTTGGAAGTAAAAACAAGTTACAAGAAGCTCGAGTGAAGAGGAAAAATTTCATTAAACAGAACAAGGGTGTTCCACAATTAGAGGTCAATCACCTCTTCATATGAAAAAAGAAAAACGAAAACGGAGGGCCCGACTTTCACTTAAAAGGCTGGCTGGTTATGTCAGGCAAGTTTGGGCACATACCCTGAAGATGGACGGCAGTGGGGGCATATCGGGGGATAAATACCCACCTCGTTTAAGTTGCCGGATCATGCTAATTCGTTGATGCGCCAACACGGCCCGAAACCGCCTGGAAATCTCATCGGAATGTGCCTGGGAATTAATACACTCGAGCCTGTGCGCCTCCAACCTTTCAGCTTTCGACTCCTTGTTGGAACGAAGCTCCGCCAGCTCTGCCCGAGCCGCCTCCCACTCAGTTTTCTCCCTTAGCAGCCACTCAAGGTCCTCCTTTTGATCTTGTAGCGACCGATCCTTGGAGGAGAGCTCGGCAGACAGCTCGGCTATCCTATCTACCTGTGCCAGGGCCTTGGCGCCCATGGCCTCCAGCTGAGTCTTGAGGGAATTGGCGGTGACGGACGCCTCCTGTAGTTGAGTCTCTGCCTGAACCAGCTTATCTTGGGCCTTCGCTTGAAGAGTCCAGGCCTTTCGCTCGTTATGCTTCAAGGCAGAGACACGGATGTTCATTTGGGACGCAGCCTGGTTCGCCGTCTCGACTTAGCTGCGAACAGCTTCAAGTTGCTCCTCAGAATGAGCCAGACGGTCCTGCTCCTGTAGGGCCTGGACCTCGGCTTGTAAGCTGTTCAGAGTAGGCTCGTCCGAAACAAGCTGAGAGTGTTCCAACTGAGTCTCCAGGCGCTTCATTTTCCTCCCGGCCTCCGCCCGGGCTGAGGCCTGAGCTAATAGGGTCATAGAAAAGCCCTGACAGGATCCCAAAAACTGCGAAACAAGTGCTAGCCTTCAGGGCAGGAAACAGAATACTCAATAAGGGACAAGAGTAATCCCACTCATACTTGAGTGACTTTGAAGAAGAAGGCATCGGCATTACTTTGAGCCCCTCGAAAATGGGACTCCTCGAGTCCTTGGGCGTAATGGTCCGCCACCGACTCGTACATACGGATATCTTGGTGATGGTCAGGTAGCTCACCTGCCGACATCTTTAGATGGCCGTAGGACCGGGTAGGCACCAGGAGGTGCATCATCGGAAGGCCAACTTACTCCTCGGGGGAGGGGGTTCCGGACCCCTGGCAGTGATCAGTCCGGAGCATTAGAAGAGGCAGGAGAATCGGTGGTAGGGGCGGCCGCCGACACAATCGCAAGAGAATCGGCGGCAGGGTCGACCGCAAGAATAATTGCGGGAGAACCGACAACAGGGTCGACAGCCGGTACATTGGGTGGAGAATCGACCACGGGGTCAATCACAGGCATGATGGCGGAGGACTTGGTGAGGAGGTCGGCAGCAGGTGCGATGGCCGAAGGATAGACCGCAAGGGCCGTTACGGGAACAATAGCGGTGGAGATAGGGGGAGTTCCCGAGTCGAGAGCTGCTGGCTTCTTTTTCTTCTTCTTCTTCTCTAAGCGTTTGCTGGAAGAAGGATGGGATGGACCGCCCACCGGGGAAGATGCTCAGTGACGTTTGGAAGGAGTACGCTGCTTGGCGGTTGTGGGTGGTGCTGTCTCAGAAGCGGTGGGCGCCGACTCTGGGACAGTCAGGGACGGGTTCGCCAAGGCATCCTCCGCCGGGGTACCTCCCCATGTCGCCAACTCGGCGGCGACCCGGGTCCATAGATCGGCCTCATCTAGTCTAAAGCATTCCTTCAGGGACGCGGACAGTAGCATAGAAACTTCAAGAGTAAAAGGGACTCAGTCATAATTAAAGAGTGTACAAGGAAGATGTCGTAATGCTTACCGACTACGGACAACGAGGGGATCAACCTGGGGCTGAGACCGAAGGCAGAAAGGATCTCCTCCTTTAGCAGGTGTCCTCCATGAAAGTGCCTACCCTCTAGCTCGACCGTGACAGTCTGATAGGCTACGGAGGTGCGATAGTTTTTGGGGAGGAGATCGGGGGCAGGAAGCTCCTCGATCCAGGCTGTGGGCCATCTCCGGGCTGAGGTGGGCTTAATGAAGAAGTAACGCTCTTTCCATCCCTTGTTGGAAGAGGGAAGATTCAAGAGGAAGAAAGCTTTGACTCGAGCTTGGAAGAAGAAGTCGCCCGACTCTTGCTGTTTGGGGTAGAAAAAGTAATGGAAGTGCTCGGGCTCCAGGGGAATCTTGTATAAGGCAAAAATGATGACCGAGCCACACATTAGGCGTACGGCGTTCGGAGCCAGTTGAGGTAAAGGAATTTGAAAATGTTCGCAGATAGCGGAGATGAAAGGATGAATGGGAAAGCGGAGATCGGCCTGTAGGTGGTCTCGAGATAAGGTAAGATAGCCCAACAGAGCAGAGTTGGGTCGATCAGTTGATTTTAGCAGGCGCAATTGGTGGTCGGAGGAGATTAAGAAGTCCTACCGGATTTGCTCCTGGTCATGGGTAGTGAGATCAATTACCATGGTGGAGTACCATGGCGGAGAAGGGGAGGAAGACGAAGAAGGAGAAGCCATCAGATAAGAAGGGGAGAGGGAACTAACCGAGGGAAAGAGTCGTCGGAGAAGGAAGCCGAGGAGTAAAAGAGGTCAAAACCCTAGCAGAGCTAGAAGCGGCGGAGAACGATGTTGAAGTGAAGACGCCGTAAGAAGAACGACCATACGAGAAGCCTATTTATGGGGATAGAAGAAGGAAGCCAGTTGTCCGATGAGAAATCGGGAGAAGCATGCGGCCATGCTGAAACCGTTGGATCAGACTCGGATAGTTCTTGGGATGGCTGGCCATACGTGCGGGTCGAACATTCGAGAAGCGAGGTGGCATATCCCACGTTACGCGGGTGCAAGTGGCTTGGGAACGCAAGTCCTAGGTCATTAAGGCGGCGATTAAAGAAAAGATACGCCATGATTTCAAAGGGTCCTGAAGAAACAGTTGGCCTAGTGGATGATTCCTCTGACCGAGGCTAACTGCAAAACTTGGTCACTCGGGTGCGCCAAGCTCGAGCCAGAGTTAGGGTCCAGTCAGTCGGACTGCGTGCCTCCTTCGACTAGACTTGAGGGGGATGCTTATGATCCCGGGCCAGCTTGTGTGTAGCCTGGCCCGGCAACCTGATGCCTAGTCAGAAGGAAGACGATTAATGGGCTAGAAGGGCCCGTCAGATAGGCGTCGCTCGGATCAAGGCCCCTGATCGGACGCGTGGCGGCCTACGCTCCTCAGGATCGGTTTGACCCAAGCTTAGACGTTCATGCTCCAATACCCCTCCAGGTTTGGCTCCCCGCCGACGCGTGGCGGACCACGCTCCGGGGGTAAGCTCGAACCGGAGGGGGCGTTACTTGATACCTCGTCATTCAGTTCCCCAGTCGGCACCTTCACAGGCCCTCAGCCGACCTCGTCATTCAGTGGCCCAGTCAGCACATTCACAGGCCCTCAGCCGGCCTTGTCATTCGGTGCCACAGTCGGCACCTTCATAGACCCTCAACCGGCCTCGTCATTCAGTGCCCCAGTCGGCACCTTCATAGGCCCTCAGTCGGCCTCGTCATTCAGTGCCCAAGTCGGCACTCTCTCTCTTCAAGGGTCCTCAGTCGACCATAATATGCCCTAGCAAGCAGAACAACCACTCCCTGATATCAGACCACCCGGAGCAGTACGAAGTCAGCACAGAACTGGGGTCACTCTGGTCCTTGTTGGTGCTTGGATGGCTAGAGAGGGGGGGTGAATGTAGCCAGACACTTAAAACTTAGTAGTTTTTGAGATTTCTCTGCACTTCAGAGGTTAGGCAGCGGAAACATAGAAAACAAACAGAAATGTGCAGAAATGAAGAGCAAACCAAAACGCTAACAAGGATCGTTTACAAGGTTCGGGGATAACTTGCCCCTACTCCTTGGCGTGCCCTTAAGGTGGGCGATCCCTTGATCATCGGCATATCAAGCCCCGGAAAATCTGGATAGAATGCAACCTCCTTCTCGGTGGAGTAACCTCTCCATAGCGTTTCAAGATGAATGGAGTATTAAGTACAGGAAACACAAGAAGGAATCTTACTGAGCACTAAGAACCGCAAGAACACAAGCGAACTCCTCACCGAGCTCCACTCAGCACAGATCTCACTCAAGAACTCCCTTCTTCGTGTCTTCTCGCTGATGGACTCGCCAAGCTCCTTGTTTCTTCCCAAGTGCTCAAGTAACAGAAGGTTACTTCAGATTCACAGTTGCTTACTCAAGAGATGTATCAAAGTTGTCACAAGATCACAGAAGTTGTAGCAAAAACAGAGTGTCCTCCTCTTCTCTACTTCTTAGCACTTTTAAGCATCTGGCTTCTCCAGCTCACCTCGCCAGCCACCAGACGCTCTACTGCAGCTTACCAGCTGCTCAACTGCAACTGCCCACCTATCACTGAGCTCTCCTGGGCTCCCTAAGCTTCCCTCAGCCAAGCCACAGTCAGCAGCTCTAGCAGCGCCAGCATCCGTTGCAACCTGAGATGGAAAACGGACAAACCTGCTCCAAGTAAAGACTCCCATTGACCCTCCTTGAGTGTTTGAATTCATCCCTGTCATCTGCACACTAAATCAGATCATAAGCACAGCAAATCAAGCAGAGGATCAAATATCAGAAGTAGAAGCAGAGAAAGCAGATGTGATCAGACGTGATCAGAGCGTCTGACAGCGCGTTTGAATTAAAGTGATCGGTCACCGGACCGATCCAGGGCTCGTGGATCGGTCACAGGACCGATCCACAGCTTTTCTGGGATTCCCAGCTTTCGCAGCCACAGAGGCCTGATCGGTCACCAGACCGATCAGGCTGTGCCTTGATTGGTCAGCAGACCGATCAGGAAGCTCTCCGACCGATCAGGCTCCAGCCTGATCGGTTATAAGGAGAACTCCGCGACAATTGATCGTTCACCAGAACGATCTGAACAGTATCTCTGATCGGTCACCAGACTGATCAGGAGCTAAGCAGTAAGGTTCCCAAAACCCACTGTATGCTCCCTGATCGGTCACCAGACCGATCCATGAGAGAACACCGTGCCAACTTCCCTGATCGATCACCAGACCGATCCAGGCAAGGCCAAATCCACTCTAAGTCAAGAGAATAAGCCTCCAACCCTTCTCTGACTCGTGCTTGGTCCCTCGGACCAAGATTCCATGCCCAGTCTCACTCACCGGGACTTCAACCTAGCCCTCCAAGCTAGGACCTAGCCCTCCAAGCCGGGATTTCATCCAACCTAGCCCTCCAAGCTAGGACCTGGCCCTCCAAGCTAGGGTTTCATCACCTAACCCTCCGAGTTAGGAATTTTCACACCTAGCACTCCAAGCTAGGACTTTTCCACACCTAACCCTCCAAGTTAGGAATTTTCACACCTAGCTCTCCAAGCTAGGACTTTTCCACACCTATCCCTCCAAGCTAGGACTTTTCCACACCTAACCCTCCAGATTAGGAATTTTCACACCTAGCCCTCCAAGCTAGGACTTTTCCACACCTAACCCTCCAGGTTAGGAATTTTCACATCTAGCCCTCCAAGCTAGGACTTTCTCACACTTAACCCTCCAAGTTAGGATTTCATCCACCTAGCTTCTCAAGCTAGGACCTGACCCTCCAAGCCAGGCTTTCATCAAACCTAGTCCCACTAGGTATGCCTAGTCCACGACCAGGACTTAATCCCAATCATCTCATCAACCTAAACAAAAATCGGTGTCAACACCAAAATAACAATCAGGGTCAGACTGCATCAATAATCTCCCCCTTTTTGTTGTTTGACAACCCGATTTTAAGTTTAGGAATTTGAATCCAATTATCTCAAATCTCAGAATTGTAGGAGAATCAAGATCCTCCCCTACAACCATTAAACTCGTAACAGTCCTAAACTTAACCAACCACACTCTCCCCCTTTGTCAAACACCGAAAAGGGTGTAGACTGGTTGTTATGTTTAACCATACTCCCCCTCAACCCTAGGGGTTTCCCAAAACAACATAAGATTTGATTTAATTTTGAAAACATATGATAAATATAAAGCATGGCAAGACAATCATATGTATCATATGAACATGGAGTAAGATTAAGCATAGCAATGCATAATACAGCAAGGCATACATGAAGATAGCAATCGTATGAACACTCATATGAACTAGCATAATATGACAAGGCATACATGAAGATTGTCATCATATGAACGAGCAATAAGCCTAATATAGCAAGTAATACACAAAATAGTCTGATAGTTAGATGCATGGCCATGCATCAAAGCATAGTCAAATACAGCACACGGCCATAACAGTCAGATCACAGGCATACAGCCATAAAGTCATACAATCAACACAGTCAAATAGTAAAATGCAAGTCACGGGCAGAGGCAGAGTACATCCATAATCAAACGTCGGCGGGAGGGTCATCAGCCTGCATGGGGTCATCAGCTGTGTCATCATCAGGTACGTAGGACCCCGGTGCAGCACTGCCAGAGGGCGCATCTCCAGGAAACGTGTGCTAGCGCCACTCGGCATACCATGTCTGCTGCAGAGAACGGACCCCCGAGACATCGGACTCCAATGCGTGAAGTCGGCGATCGAAGGATCGAAACTCTGACCGGACCTCCTCTCGCCAGAGCTCTGAGACATGGAAATCGTGCTGCATAGTGAGCTCCAGCTCGGAAACCTGCCAGTGGATGTCTGGATCTGGCTTATAATCATAGTCCGTTGCTGGTATAGGCGCCTCCTGATGAGCAGCAGCATCTGCCGGTGCCTGAATGTGTGCGCCCCTAGGTAGCTCTCCAAGACCCCGCCCGTCCTTCCATACAAGAGCCCGATCCTGATCCCTAATGATGATGCCAGATTTGGCAAACGCCCGCCTGCCAAGTCGGCAATCCTGTTTAACCATGGGCATTGTCCTGCCCTTGGTTACATCAACACCTACTGACATAAGCCAGTCAGTGATGACATGACCGAACGGCATATACACAGTGCGACGACTGGGCTCTCGATAGGAAATAATCGACTGAAAGATGCTCTCCATAATGTCAAAGTCAAGGTGGTGATGCATGCCATAAAGCATCAGACAGTGATAAGGTCGGATCTCAGTTAAGGGTTTAGAGGTGATTGGCAAAATGCAGTTGGTGATTATCTTGAACAAGATGTAATCAGTAGGGGAAAGACGAAGGGCCGTAAAGGTCAGAAAGTCAGGCCCTAACTCATCAAGACCAGCTGGTCGAGGATGGCCAAAGAAGTGCTGATAAATGTCATCGGGGGTGACGCCCGCAAATGGAGCCAATAAAGGGTCAGGAAGCTCTGGGTAGATAGAATAAAAATTAGGCGATCGACGACCGCCTAGATACTCTGCCAAGATGTCGTAAGAGAAGTCAAGATTCCTCTTGGCTACTCGGGTCATGAAATCAAATCCCCCTTGAGGTCCTTGTTGCAAGTTATTGTAGAATTCGGACACGAGATCATAGTTAATTGTCCGCTCAAGGGAAAGGAGAAAGCCGAGGTTGTAGAAGGTAATCACCTCCATAATGGAGGGACAATGCTCAGACAGGAAGGGTCCATCAATGGATCGGCAAGAAAGCAACTTGAAAGTTCGGGACTAGAATGCTTGCTCACAAGCAGCGTTAGGGAATCGGGAACTTGAAGAAGGCTGAGGCCTTCGAGAAGGGGCAGATGATGAAGGGCCTTTGCCCTTGGAGGACCCATCAGCGGGTTCCTTGCCCTTAGTGGATTTCCTAAAGGATGGAATAGATCATGACAACAAATTGAATCAAATGAAGTGAGGTTATAATCAATAGAGGTAGATCATGTAACTGATGACACAAGAATGAATTATAACACAAGATGGAATTAATCATATGAACATAGGTTTAATCAAAGAAATAAGATTTGATCAAGGGAAGAATCAGATCATGATACAGATTGGAAATGATTAGGTTTAATCAGTAGGGTGAAGGGTCATGGCAAGGTCACGGTAATGGCACACACATCATAAGATAAAATAACATGGTTAGCTCCCAAAAATCATGGCAGATGAAGTAATCAAAACACAAACACTTACTTAGGGGCCATGAGGTCGATTGACTTCGGAAGAACTCGTCTCACGTCGAGAGAAAAACCTCGCAGAGAATGGAACACGCAGAGGACGTGCGCAGGGAAAAACCAGATCACAAGCTCGCAGCTAGGAGTTGCTGAGAACACCAACAGCAAGAAGAAGACCTTACACGCACAGGGAGAAAGATCGCTAGCAGCCACGCACAGAAGAACTCACGCACAGGAAGAGAGGGGTTCGACGCTAGGGCTTGGGAAGGTAAGGTTTCGAGGGTGCTAATAGGTTGGTGGATCGGTCCACCAACCGCAATTTAATGTGATCGAACGGATCACCGTTCGATCTGGGAGCGCCCAGACCGATCAGGCTCCAGCCTGATCGGTCTGGCCTGGTCCTAATCGGTCGGGTGACCGATCAGGCAGGCCCCTGATCAATCGGCTGATCGATCAGAGAGCGAACAGTGGGTTTGGGAGGTTTTCTGTGAGCCTCCTGATCGGTCTGTGGACCGATCACCACAGTGAGTCAGATCGGTCTGTGGACCGATCCAGGCCAACACAGAGAGATTTCTGTGAGTAATCGCGAAACAGCTGGATCGGTCCGTTGAACCGATCAGACATCCTCCTGACTATAATTGATCCCTATCGATTTCTGATACGATTTGAATTTTTCAGATACGATTTCTGGTGACCGATCAAGCTCCCTGAATTTTTCTGATACGATTTGAAATTTCAGATTCAGATTCCCTATCGATTTCTGATAAGATCAGATGAAAATTATCAATCTTGGAAGTGATCCCTTGACTATAATTGATCCTTTAAGAAGGAGCAAAGGTCCTTATGAGTTTAACAAATCAATTTGCTCCACCCAAGTGGAGTCAAACTCAACACAAACATTCAATCAATTTTCAACCAAGTTTGTATCAAGAAAAAGTCTCCAATCAAGTTTTCTTGATTGGAATGTCCAAGTATGATCATGGAGCCAAGTACACATGTATTATGCATTGGTTTTCCCAATACTTGGTCAACTTAGTAATTATTGTCTCGTCAACCTAATTTTTCAAGGGATGCATTGACATTGTGAGAAATTGAGTTAATCCTAGCATCTCACCCCATTTCTAGCAAACAAAAACATTTTGTTGAACCTTATAGTTTGTGTGAGATGTCCCCAAGTTACCCAATTGTTCCCAACAATTGAATTGATCATGAAGGGTTTTGAATGCTCTTTAGTCCTATGAAGCACGACACATTCTCAATTCCCTTCGCAAGAAACTAAATTCATTCTCGGGGAGTGATTTAGTGAAAATGTCCACTAGGTTTGATTTGGACTCTACATGTGAGAGTACAATATCTCCTCTAGCAATATGATCTCTAATGAAGTGGTGACGCACTTCAATATGCTTGGTCCTAGAATGATGGACTGGATTCTTAGTTAGGTTTATTGTGCTTATGTTGTCACACAACACTTGCACACCTTTGTAAGTTAATTCATAGTCCTCTAATGTATGAATCATCCACAACAATTGTGACATACTCTCTCCCATGGCGATATATTCTGCCTCGGTCGTGGAGAGAGCAACACAATGTTGCTTCCGACTTGACCATCTAACTAATGATGATCCTAAAAATTGGTAGGCCCCACTTGTGCTTTTCCGATCCAACTTGCACCCAGCATAGTTGGAATCAGTGTAGCCGATTAGGTCAAATGACTCGGTACGGGGGTACCAAAGACCAACTCCGATTGTGCCCTTAAGGTATCTCAATATTCGTTTAATAGCAATTAAATGAGATTCCTTGGCACAAACTTGATACCTAGCGCACATACCCACAGCAAAAAGTATATCGGGTCGACTAGCTGTGAGGTATAGCAGATTACCTATCATGCTCCGATATTGAGTTAAATCAATTGGTTTACCACTCTCATCATTGTCTAAACATGTGTTTGTAGCCATGGGAGTGGTTACCTCTTTCAAATCACTCATGTTAAATTTTCAGAGCATCTCTTGAGTGTATTTTGATTGATGCACATGGATTCCATCTCGAGTTTGTTTGATTTCGAGTCCAAGGAAGAAAGACAACTCTCCCAGTAGACTCATTTCAAATTCACTCTCCATGTGTCCAATAAATTCATTCAAATAGCCCTTATTGTTTGAGCCACAAATTATGTCATCGACATATACTTGGGCTACAAATATATCATCACCATCTCTTCGTAGAAATAGTGTAGGGTCTATTTGTCCTCTAACAAAACCTTTTTCAATAAGAAATGTCAACAACCGCTCATTCCAAGCTCGGGGTGCTTGTTTAAGGCCATAAGGTGCCTTATTGAGTTTGAACACGTGGTTTGGGAATTCGGTACTCTCAAACCCCGGAGGTTGTTCGACATATACCTCTTCTCTTATTAAACCATTTAGAAAGGTCGATTTGACATCCATTTGATATAGCTTGAAACCTCGATGTGCTGCAAATGCAAGCATCAATCGGATGGATTTTAATCGTGCCACGGGAGCATAGGTCTCATCATAATCAAGACCTTCAACTTGACTGTAGCCCTTGGCTACTAAGCGTGTCTTGTTTCTTATGATTTCTCCCTTATGGTTCAATTTATTTTTGAAGACCCATTTGGTTCCAATAATGGTGGTCTTATTAGGTCTAGGGACTAAGTCTCAAACTTGACTTCTTTCAAATTGACCTAGTTCATCTTGCATGGCAATGATCCAATCGGGATCATTTAATGCTTCGTCAATCTTTCTAAGTTCAATTTTGAAAATTAGGGCAACTTCATTAGCCTCATTCCTAAAGAATGATCTAGTCCTAACCCCATGATGGATGTCTCCAACAATTTGGTCTTGGGGATGGCTAGAGGCTAACCTAGTTTGCCTTGGAGTTGGTGGTGCTTCTTGGTTGGTTTCACTATACACAAGCTCAGCCTCAGGATCCGGCTGATCTATGGGTTGTCTAGGCTCACCGTCATTAGACTCATCACCACCATCTACAACACTTGGACTTCCATTCAAACTTAGTTTCCTAAGCTTGAATTGAACTCCATCGACATCTTCTGGTTGATCATTTGCTTTTGGAATTTCTTCAAAAACAACATCAGAAGACTCTTCAACTAATCTAGACTTCTTGTTATAGACTCGGTAAGCTTTGCTAACGAGGGAGTACCCGACCAGTATCCCTTCATTAGCTTTTGCCGTGAACTTTCCAAGATGGTCCTTGGTGTTTAGAATAAACACCTTACACCCAAACACCCTAAGGTGTTTAACTGTAGGTGGTTTTCCAAACCAAAGTTCATGAGGAGTCTTTCTTAAGAATCTATGGATGAGGACTCGGTTTTGCACGTAGCAAACTGTTTTTACAGCATTGGCCCACAAGTAACTCGGTAATGAGTACTCATTGAGCATGCTTCGTGCAGCCTCTTGTAAGACCCGGTTCTTCCTCTCCACAACACCATTTTGTTGTGGTGTTCTAGGAGTGGAGAACTCGTGTCTATACCCTCTATCTTGACAAAACCCTAAATATCTTTGATTTTGGAATTCACCTCCATGATCACTTCTAATTGTCTTAATTGTTGATGATTTTTCGTTTTCAACTCTTCTACAAAAAGAAATGAAAACATCTAAGGTTTGGTCCTTATATTTTAGAAAATAGGTCCATGTATATCTAGTAAAATCATCAATGATAACAAAATAATATCTACTACCATTCAAGGATATAATAGTGCTACAATCAAACAAGTCCATGTGAAGTAAATCCAATGCGGTAGAAGTACTTACAGTGCTTTTACCTTTATGTGCAGATTTTGTTTGCTTACCCATTTGACATGCATCACAAAGTTTGTCCTTTTCATACTTAATGCTTGGTAAGCCACGAACTAATTGATAAGCACCATTTTATTGATTATTTTAATTGCTTAAATCCATGTTTGACCTATGTTTTTATTGCTTAATTATGATTTTACCCTAGGTTTTGGAACTTTATCTCATTTTGGACTTAATTGCAAAATTACACAATTTTTGGATTAATTGGCCACTAATTTTCTGATATATTTTTGTAGGCATGAAAGGATCCTGGACCTAGGGCATATTGGGTCAAACTTGAGTCGGATGTGAACCAGATCGAATTATCAAGCCTACGATTAATCCGGGGCGTCCGATTCAAGAGCGGCTAGATCTGAGCCATCCGAGACGATCTGAAGCAATCCGAGCTAGGGTTAGGGTTGATCAAGCTCTATGATCAAGATCTGAAGGTTTCAGCCCAATCAGAGCTCAATCAACCGTTGGATCAAGCAAGGAGGGCTCTAGAGCGTCCATTCACAGATAGAGTTGATCTGGACCATCCGTTGCATATCTGGAGGATCCGAGCTACCACAAGGTAGATCCTGACCCCAGATCATCATCATAAAAGTTTGGCTCAAATCAGACCAAGATCTACCGTTGGATCTCCTCCGATCAATCTGGGCCGTCCGTTGATAACTATTTAATCAAGAAATCACCGCAGCTCTTCCCTTTCGCGTCTCCGCCGCAGCTGTTTCCTTCTTCGTTTTCTTCACTGTTTCATTAGCTAGTTCTTCATCAAGGAGGCGCGATCCCTCAAATCCATCATCAAAGCAAGAGTTAGGTCAGTGAAGAGAGCTCTTGGTGAGGTTTCCGATTGATTTTCTGTTCAATAGCCAGTTTGCGCGAGGTCTCGGCAGCTTGCTATCCGATTTCAGCGAGCTCAGCTGTGCTCCACTTCCACTACATCCGAGCTGACCAGAGGGGTTCCCTGGAAGGTTTTGGTCACTCCCTAATCCCTATCGCGAGCCACCACAGCGAGTTTGATGAAATTGGAAGCTGAATTCAGTTTGGGCAGTGATCTGATCAGATTCGGTAGCTGAGGCGATTCTCACTGATTTGCGGAGTTTGCGGGTCCGAGGTTCTCCCTTGATTGACGACCAAGGAGCTCTTGAGTTGAGGAATGGTTGAGGAGTAGTTTAGATAGCAAATTTTCAATGTTTTTAGCTGTAAATTTCCATTTCTGCTGTCTGTTCTGTTTTTGCAATTCGTTTTAGATTCGTTACTTGGTTTAATTCATTGTTTCAGCTGTAATTAGGCTTTAAATCTTCAAGTCAATTAGTTAGTCAGCTTATTTAGTGATTTATTAGTTTAAACTTCAGTTTGTTTCTGTTTAAAACCTTGCGTGCCAATTCCCTGTCGCGTGCCAGTTTTTTCGATTTCTTTTTAGCTGCGTATCAGTTCAGTTCTATTCCTGCATGTGTTTTTAAAGTTTCTGAATTTAGTTTTATTGGATCAATTCCTGTAGTTGATAGTTAATGCATTCGATCCGAATTTGTTTAGCATTCAGTTGCATTTCTGACTTCCATTCAGCTGAGTTGCTGCGTTTCAGAATTCCTGGTGCTCCCCTTGCGTATCAGTTTTCTGAATTTTGTTGCGATCAGCTGTGAATTCTTCTTTTGAAATTCTCCATTGTTGTTTGCCTTAATTGTATAGCAATTGAAATCCATTAATGTGTATCAGTTTTGTTGAATTTGTAATCCAATTCTGCAACCTAGCTGTGCCCAATCTGCTGATCAATTCCATTTCTGCATATCATCAGAATTCATGTCTGAAGTTGTATCAGGAAGATCTGAGTTCGCATTTTTTAGCATTTGTTTCCAGTTGTTTTGCTGAACTTTTCATCCAATGTGTTTTAGCATTCAATTCCAGAAATCTGAAATCCATTACTGCAATTTCTGCGCATGAATTCATCAATCCTGCTTTTATGTCGAAATCCATTAGCTGTCAAGTGCTAAATTTCTTTACTTATCCTGCATAGCTCTCCATCAGTATCTTCCCATTCTGGATTGTGAACTGGTCAGTCCAATTCCTGTTCCTAGCATCAGATTTTTATATTGGAACATAAGTTTGAATAATTGAGTATCAAGTTTGTTTCAAAGCTTTGATTTGTATCAAGTCTTATTCCTGAATTGGCTTAGAAATGGTTTTGCAGCCCCTGCTTTGATGCATTTGCTTAGAAATTGTATTACACCTTAAATCAGATTTTGTTTTCCGGAATTGGACAAGTGTGTTGGTTGATTAAGCTTCTCATTAGTTAAGTGCACAAATTGCATTGCCTTTGTATCAAGTGGATGTTTCGGTTTGAATGTTATAGATCCTGAAGCTCAATCTAATTGTAGTGGCATTTTGCAATCGAAATCAGATTTGTGTTCCAAAACTGTTTTAGTGCCTTGATTGTGTTTTCCATTGATTGAGTTATTCTTAGCTATCAACTGTTCGGTCTTCCTCCATTCTCATTGCATTTTTCATTCTATATTGAACCCAAACCCAGATTTAATTTGAAACCCGAAAACACAAACGACACTAAAACCAAGCGTGAATCAAATTATATCAACTAGTCCCCGAGAAAAATACGACCTGTGGCCCCTATATTACATTTTCATACTTTTGATTGTAAAAAGGGTTTCCAGTTATTCATTCATTCATTGATATTTAAATTTGATGAGCCCATACATTTCGTGACAATTTAATCTAGTATATTTGGGCGTTATCACTAATCCCTTGTTGGCCAACTTCCGGAGATTCTTCATGTTCACGTGTGCTAGTCTCCGATGTCAAAGGGTGGACTCATCTTCTCTTGACATGAAACACTTAGCAAAAGCATTAGTAACATTTTTAAAGGAAACTTGGTAAATGTTATCTACTCTTGTTCCTACTAGTACTGTGTCAAAGTTGTCATGTTGTCTAACTAGACATTGACTTGATTGGAAATCTATTGTGTAACCCGCATCACACAATTGACTGACACTTAGGAGATTAAATGTCATCCCCTTGACTAGAAGGACATTCTTAATCCTAAGACATTCGGATATTTGAATGTCTCCTATTCCTATGACCTTAAGACTACCATTGTTACCAAAGGAAACATTACCTCTACTTTTTCTTTGAAGGGTAGTAAATAAGGATCTATCACCGGTCATGTGTTTGGAGCACCCACTATCAACGAACCAAGTTGATAGATGCTCCCCCTCAATCACAACCTACACAATTCGAAAAATAGAAGATTTAGGTACCCAAATCTTGGGACCTAAAGCACCTACTAAGCAAGACTTAGGTACCCAGGCCTTGACCACTTTCTTTTGAACCCTAGGAGTCTTAAACTGGCTAACATCAGTCCTAGACATTAAGGACACAAATGATGGTTCTTTGTGTCGGTAACCAATACCGGCCCTATTGTAGACTGCCCTTTGGGCATTCAAAATCATATCTAGAGTCTTTGAGCTTGTTGAGAATTTCTCAAGAACACTCTTGAGTCTCCCAACTTCACTCTTCAAAGATTTATTCTCATCCTCTAACATCTCTACATGTAAATCGTCAATATCCTCATCCTTAGAGGATTTCAACTGTTCAATTTCAATTTTCAATGACAACCTTATTTTTTGACTTTTTTAACAAATCGGTTAAACATGCAATGGTCCTATAGCATTTATCTAGTTTGGGAGTGATTACCTCTTCATCATCCGAAGATGACGAAGCCGCGTTTGAGGAGTCGGTGGATTCATCACTGCTCTCTTCTCCCTCAATTGCCATGAGTGCTACATGGCGTGTGCTCTTCTCATCCTTCTCCTCTTCGGATGAAATTGAGGAGGATTCGTCTCATATGGCCTTCAAGGCCTTCCTCTTCTTCTTGGATTTATCCTCCTTCTTCTTGAGCTTGGGCAGTCCTTCTTGAAGTGCCCTTTCTTACTACATTCATAACAAGTAATGTTAGATTTACCAATCTTAACTTCACTAGGGTTACCTTTAATCTTGAAGCGCCAACTCTTCCTCATCATCCTTCTAAAAAAATTGATCATCTCGGAGGAAGAAGACCCACTGCCATCCTCCTCGGAATCGGACTCGGACTCGGATGAGGATGAAGATGAAGAGACTTCCTTCTCCTTCTTCTTCTCCTTCTTCTTCTTGGTCCTTTCCCCTGCAACTAAGGCAATCCTCTTTTCCTTGGGGCCTTTGTTAGCCATTTCATGAAGCTCCATTTCACAAAATAAATCATCTAGTTTTACAATTGATAAATCCTTAGAAACTTTATAGGCATCCACTATGGATGACCACAAAACATTCCTTGGAAAAGCTTTTAGCACATACCTTACAAGGTCGCAGTTCTCGACCTTTTCATCAATGGAATGAAGACTGTTGAGGACTTCTTGGAACCTACTATGAAGTTCACTCACCGTTTCACTCTCCTTCATGGAGAGGTTTTGGAGTTGGTTGAGGAACAAGTCCCTCTTGGCAATTCTCGAGTCTCGGGTTCCCTCATGGAGTTCAATGAGTTTATTCCACAAATCCTTTGCACTTGTAAAGGGACCAACCTTGATGAGTTGATCTTTGTTCATTCCACATTGCAAAGTCACTACCGCTTTCGCGTCGGCTTCACTTTTCCGGGTTTGCTCAGTCGACCAACGCCAAGATTCCAATTCTTTTCCTTCATCATACTTTGGAGGGGAAAAACCCTCCTTCACAGCGAATTATGTGTTGATGTCCATCTTAAGATAGTACTCCATCTTCGATCTCCAATATTGAAAATCTGATCCATCGAAGAAGGGAGGTCGGGTAGTGCTAAATCCTTCTCTCAAAGCCACTGTTGTTGACTCTCGGATGTTTAGCCACTTGAACAGAGCCCCAAGCTCTGATACCACTTGTTGGTGCTTGGATGGCTAGAGTGGGGGGGGTGAATGTAGACAGACACTTAAAACTTAGCAGTTTTTGAGATTTCTTTGCACTTCAGAGGTTAGGCAGCAGAAACAAAGAAAACAAACAGAAATGTGCAGAAATGAAGAGCAAACCAAAACGCTAACAAGGATCGTTTACAAGGTTCGGGGATAACTTGCCCCTACTCCTTGGCGTGCCCTTAAGGTGGGCGATCCCTTGATCGTCGACAGATCAAGCCCTAAAAAATCCGGATAGAATGCAACCTCCTTCTCGGTGGAGTAACCTCGCCACAGCGTTTCAAGATGAATGGAGTATTAAGTACAGGAAACACAAGAAGGAATCTTACTGAGCACTAAGAACCGCAAGAACACAAGCGAACTCCTCACCGAGCTCCACTCAGCACAGATCTCACGCAAGAACTCCCTTCTTCGTGTCTTCTCGCTGATGGACTCGCCAAGCTCCTTGTTTCTTCCCAAGTGCTCAAGTAACAAAAGGTTGCTTCAGATTCACAGTTGCTTGCTCAAGAGATAGATCAAAGTTGTCGCAAGATCACAGAAGTTGTAGCAAAAACAGAGTGTCCTCCTCTTCTCCACTTCTCAGCACTTTTAAGCATCTGGCTTCTCCAGCTCACCTCGCCAGCCACCAGACGCTCTACTGCAGCTTACCAGCTGCTCAGCTGCAACTGCCCACCTACCACTGAGCTCTCCTGGGCTCCCTGAGCTTCCCTCAGCCAAGCCCCAGTTAGCAGCTCCAGCAGCGCCAGCATCCGTTGCAACCTGAGATGGAAAACGGATAAACTTGCTCCAAGGAAAGACTCCCATTGACCCTCCTTGAGTGTTTGAATTCATCCCTGTCATCTACACACTAAATCAGATCATAAGCACAACAAATCAAGCAGAGGATCAAATATCAGAAGTAGAAGCAAAGAAAGCAGATGTGATCAGATGTGATCAGAGCGTCTGACAGCGCGTTTGAATTAAAGTGATCGGTCACCGAACCGATCCAGGGCTCGTGGATCGGTCACCGGACCGATCCACATCTTTGCTGGGATTCCCAGCTTTCGCAGCCACAGGGGCCTGATCGGTCTGGTGACCAATCAGGCTGTGCCCTGATCGGTCAGCAGACCGATCAGGAAGCTCTCCGACCGATCAGGCTCCAGCCTGATCGGTTATAAGGAGAACTCCGCGACAATTGATCGTTCACCAGAACGATCTGAATAGTATCTCTGATCGGTCACCAGACCGATCAGGAGCCAAGCAGTAAGGTTCCCAAAATCCACTATATGCTCCCTGATCGGTCACCAGACCGATCAGGAGCCAAGCAGTAAGTGAACTGTATGCTCCCTGATCGGTCACCAGACCGATCAGTCATCGCTGGATTGGTCACCAGACCGATCCATGAGGGAACACCGTGCCAACTTCCTTGATCGGTCACCAGACCGATCCAGGCAAGGCCAAATCCACTCTAAGTCAAGAGAACAAGCCTCCAGCCCTTCTCTGACTCGTGCTTGGTCCCTCGGACCAAGATTCCATGCCCAGTCTTACTCACCGGGACTTCAACCTAGCCCTCTAAGCTAGGACCTGGCCCTCCAAACTGGGATTTCATCCAACCTAATCCTCCAAGCTAGGACCTGGCCCTCCAAGCCAGGGTTTCATCACCTAACCCTCCGAGTTAGGAATTTTCACACCTAGCCCTCCAAGCTAGGACTTTTCCATATCTAACCCTCCAGGTTAGGAATTTTCACACCTAGCCCTCCAAGCTAGGACTTTTCCACACTTAACCCTCCAGGATAGGAATTTTCACACCTAGCCCTCCAAGCTAGAACTTTCTCACACCTAACCCTCCAAGTTAGGATTTCATCCACCTTGCTTCTCAAGCTAGGACCTGACCCTCCAAGCCAGACTTTCATCAAACCTAGTCCCACTAGGTATGCCTAGTCCACGACCAGGACTTAATCTCAATCATCTCATCAACCTAAACTAAAATCGGTGTTAACACCAAAACAATAATCAGGGTCAGGCTGCATCAACAGTCCTAACAACGGATATCTCGCTGGTAGCTTGATCTTCCTGCTATACCCTGTCCCCCCGTATCACGACCACCTACACTGGTGTCAGGCCGAGAGGCGCCAAACGACGCCAACCATTAAGTTGACAGTGCCCCTTTCCTTAACATAGTATGCGCTACTTTATCCTGCCACCTCTGGGCATGCAATACCTTGACCTCGCTATATGACAATAGGTGGCAGGTGGGGCAGGAGCTGTCAGCTTCCCCGGCTATATAAGCCTCCTCACTCCGCATTTCTCAGGTACGCGCAATAGTGCAATTTCCTACTGTTCGATTGCTTTCCATTGTCACCATCGAGTACTGACTTGACCGTAGGAGTGCCTGGCCGGGGACTTTTCCCGGCGGGTTCTAACGGTCTTTATCATGTAGGATCGGAGCGTTCCAGCTCGGCGGACAGCCTCAGCGACCTTACGCTCCCCGGAGGACCGTCTAGCAACAGGGGCGCCACCTCGCTTCGCGACTGGATTAGATAGGATACACAAGAAAGACTTTACTTACCATTGGGATTGTTTTTGTCAACACTTGTAAGCATTGACATTTGAACTTATGACTTTGTATTAGTTTTTTCTTTTCCATTTAACTATTGTATTTTTTTTTGTTTTACCACTCAACATTTGTGAATTCGCATACTATAGATTGTCCTGGCTACATATATAATTGTTGATTGAATCATCTTAATTAAATTGCAGGCTATTGGGATTTTGAAGCATCGTCGTCACCAAGTGATGAGTTTGATATTTCTCTTGCCGTTCTTTGTGAGCTAGAGAGGGAGAAAGGTTAACATCTCTTCTTCAGGAAGGAAGATGCGAGGAATAAATTAAAGCATATATTGAATGCATTGGTCATTAGACCCATAGCAATGGCATGTGCTTAGATGGAGGGAGAGGTTAACACTTCTTCAAGAAGGAAGATGCGAGTAATAAAGCATATTGAATGCATTGGTCATTAAGGTCTGGCTCATGCTATTTTTTTTTTGAATTAATTAAAGTGTATTGGTGGTAAAAAACTTGTTTGTATGGTATAAAGCTCAAATCTGATTAGAAAATTATAAAAACATGTATTACTTTTTTTTGTGCGTCATATTTTAAATTGCGCAGATGAAAAACGTGAATGTAACTCTTTAGGAATTAAAATTAATTCATGGAATATTTGCTATAAAACGTAAGGATTAGAAGGCCTCGCCGATCCAGTACTCTTTTTCCTCTCTGGATTGCTCTTCTGCGTCACATGGCCCCGCCGCAGTTGTCGCCGGAGGAGGAGGAGGAGGAGCAGGAGTGCTCCCGGGCCTTCCAGCTCTCCTGCGCCGCCGTCCTTCCTATGGTTCTCAAGACGGCCATCGAGCTCGGCCTCCTCGAGATGCTGGTCGAAGCCGGACCAACGGCCGCGCTGAGCTCCGAGGAGCTCGCTGGCCGCTTGCCGACCAGCAACCCGTCGGCCGCGGACATGATCGAGCGCATCCTCCGCTTGCTCGCCGCGAACGCCGTCGTCGGCTTTTCCGCCGATGGCGGGCGCAGAAAGTACTCCGCTGCTCCCGTTTGCAAGTATTGGTGCAGAACGACGACAGCGGCACGGTGGGCAATCTAGTGCTGATGCATCAGGATCAAGTCAAGATCGACACGTGGTACGATATATGAGTTACAGAAAAAATTTCATTTTTCGCCCTTTAGTTTAAAATAGATGCTACATGATACGCTGCCTAATTTACAAGTGAAAACAATACTAACATAATTACTTTCCGATTTACTTAGTGGATGAAATATGAAATGGTTTGATGTTTTAATTCTACATGATACGATGCATTAAAAAAGAAAAAATTATTACCAAAATTTTGATGCAACAGTTATACACTCTAATAGTTAAGTATTTATGATTTAATTTTGAACTACCATTTATTACAAAATATTGTTTTAGTACATCAAATCTTTACGTGGTTCGGAGATGATACTTCTGCTCCATGACTGTCCATAAAGTGGACTATCCCGATCCGTCGGTGGATGAGTCCCCGGAAGACCTCCGGCTAGCTCGCGTAGCTCCTTGTGGGTGGAGAAACCTCACCACAACTCGCACAAGACTCTTAATTAGCCTTTAACCAAAGCCAATTTCGTCAACCCTATCCAGCCAAACCGAGCTCCTTTAAATAGAGCTCGTGGATGAACTAGCCGTTACCAGTCAATTGGTGTTGGCACCAGTCGATTGGTCCACTTGGATTTGATCATTACAGCTCAACGTTCGAATTTCAGCCGATACCAGTTGACTGCACAAAAGATCAGTTGACTGATCTTTCTGTACCCTACACTAGTCGACTGCTACAAGTCGTAGTCGACTGCCCAAACCCTAAACTTAGGGTTTCCCTTCCCGAGTACAATTCTCTCAGCACTCGGACCCTCACGACTCAGCTGACTCTTCACCTAGCAGCCTCGATCTTTTGCCTTCAAGCTTTCTTCGACTTTGACTCTCGTCCATCGGATGTATACGAACCCGTGACTCATCCTTATATCATCCTTCGCGTATGCCTCGAAGTGTGCTTCCCTCGGCTCATCGTTCCTGTTTTGTCCACGGTCCCTCGGACGTATACAAGCTCACGACTTGTCTCCTCATGTCATCTTTCACCGAACTCGAAGTCGCCCAGCTAAACCTATGTGTATTCTATAAACCTGCACACTCACATACACATATCAAATATAAGAGTGAATCTAACTTAAATTCTTTGTCCAAATATCAAAACACATGGTCACTCCGGACTATAGATTGCTCCAACAATCCCCTCCCTCGTATACCTCCACCATTTTTCATATCAACGGGGGAGGCCTGTATCAAATACGGTTAACCTACGACATCCCCAAGGAGCATCCTAATTTATAAGTTTTACGAATTTAAAATTTAATCCTAAAAAGTATTTCCTAAAATTAATATTTATCATTTTTATAAATATCATTCTTACATATTATTAAAGAATTTTTAAAATGATGAATTAAAATCTAAATTTAAATAGGATCAGAATTTAGTTGTTGTTATATCCCTATTTAATTAAACCTAATTTTTAAATAAATTGATATAATTAGACCCAATTAACACTTTAATTAACTAATTGGGGTTAAAAGAGGGCTTAAATTTTGTTCTGGGCCTTAATTGGGCGTGAACCGGTTCTTTTTAGATGCGAACCTGCTTAATTACATTGAACCGGGAGGTGAGTCGGGTAAAAATTATTTTTCCTACTTTGTCCCACAACACTTCCTTGATCCATGTCTTGAACGCCTCCTCCTCGCTCAGGGGTTATAGTGCTGTAGAAGGACGAGTAGATGTCATCTCAGTCATCTGCGATTCGATCCCAGTTATGATGCATTTTGTAGAATTTTTTTCTCCAAATGGAGCGCAAACCCTAGACGCTGGGCTTCTGGACCACTCGCCGCCAGCACTTCCTAATTTAGCATAGCGGCCAATGAAAAACTTCCGTGGGATTGGATTTGTCGTCCGAGGTTTAACGTTACCCAACCTCGTTAATCATTTTCGATCGCCTCCCCATTCTCTCTGTAGTTAGCGTAATCAGCAGAAATATACACTAAAGCAGACCGTAAAATATTGATACATCAGTCTGATAAGTAAAGAGCAAAGTTAGGAATAGTTATACGGTTGAAGCGCTGGCGTGCCGACTGCCCTTAGAAAATAGATTGCCGCCCTACGGTACAAAGGCTTCCGGCAACACCCTCCCAAGATCCGACAACCACGCGACGTTGTAGGTGTACTCCAAGACGAACGCTGCCTTCGGACACAACCTCTGATCGCACAAGGAGAAGCCTCAAGACTCACAAAACCGGAAGAAAGCGAAGAGAAAGGATTCGCTCAGAGAGAAAAAATCGAGAAAGGAATAGATGTAGTAAGTTGGTAGTATTCTGCATTCTATTCCCTCGCCTTTTATAGATCCGAAGAGGCAATAGAATGCCTCTTCACGCTGAGGAGTCGCGGCCACGCGAAAAAGGAATAAAAATTAAAATAAACCAAATTGGTTTAGGAACCAAACCGAAATCTGCAAAAATGAACCGGTCCGCCCGCAAGCGTGAGACCCACGAGCTGGGGATTTGCACCCCCCTGCATGCGATAATCGCGTGCGTCGCGCCCGGTTTATGAATTTCCAGCCAAGACCCCTTGAAATCACTTGGTTTGGGCTTAGCCAACGCATGCGTGTAGGTCCTCTTAAACTTTCTAAGCATACTAGGAATGACTTCATATATAAGGTCTTCCAACTCTCTTAGCTTGGCAATATGGGACTAAACACATATACCACCACCTTCAAAATATTTGAAATTCAAAACAAAAATCAACACTCTTGATTCTTTGCTCTTCTGCTTCAGGCCGAACTGATTTAAGGTCGTCTTCTGGTATCGTCGCCTGCTGGCGAAGTGATGTAGGAAAACAGTTTTAAACTCCAGAAAAAAGTTTATCGAGTTTTGAGACAACCTCTGAAACCATCTCTCGGCAGCCCCTGATAGGGTGTTCAGGAACATCCGGCACTTCACGCCATCTGTATATTAGTGTAACAGAGTCGCGTTCTCAAACTTACAGATGTGGTCTTCCGGATCCGTCTTCCCATTATAATCAGCAATTCCCAGATCACGAAACTGCTTGGGCATGGGATCCGCTATGATGTCTGGAGAAAAAGGAGTAGATGGAGATTTCAGGAGAACTTTAGCCGCCTCGATCTTCCCCTGTCCATCCTCCTGCCATAAAACGTTGGAGGCAGCGGAATGCGTCCTCTCCATTTCTCCTATGGAATCTCACCTGGGCACTGGTGTTATCATTGCCGGTCCTGCCGATGGCGAGACAGATCATCGATTTCGATTGTGTGAGACCGACACCCTGGGGATCTCGACCTGCACCAGAGTTGCTCGTTGAGAGGCGGCTTGTTCAATTTTATGCTGCTCCAGTGCTCCCCTAACGGCGGTGGCGACTAAACGGTCTAACTCCTCCCGTGTCAAAATGATGGGTTGTCCCTCTGGATCTGCCATCACAGTATTTTTTTCTGGTGCTTTGATATTTCCCACAGACGGTACCAAACTTGTTCCAGAAGCGAACGACGAGGACGACGAATCACCAAAGCGCAACCCATGGTGACGATGATGAGGAGGAGATGTCGACGCCTGCGAGATTAACACAAGCGTAAAGGGGATGCACCGGAAGAAGTTTCGGTGGAGCCCTCTCCGACGCTCAAGTTAGAGCTCTCTCTCTCTCGTAAGGAGAACAACGAGGAATTAAAAGACTATAATTCTGGAAAGCTTATCCCCTTTACCTGGGTGCCGAGACATCTTATATACCTGATGTCTTCCTCTCACGTGTCTCTACTTCCTCCTCCACATTCCTTAATCATCGGTTACTTGTCAGCTGTTCTCTTCTAGTAACGACCACTGTGACTATTAAGGCCTTAATTACCATGCGTTGTGAACAATAATTACCTAATGACATTCCTGTTCTGGAAGGAAGAGTAGATACTTGAAGCCTAGTTTTCTTATCCTTACGCTGATCTTTGGGCTCCACTCTCCCAAGTCAGTCTCGGAGTCTTATCTCCCGAGCTGAACTTGGGGCCTTCTTCTATTTTCCCTAGATGGTCTCGGGAGCCCGATTCCCCATTTGACCTCGAGGGATTTCTTCCGTTCTCCCGAGATAGTCTCGAAAGTCCAATTCCCGGTCTGACCTGAGGGGTTTTCCTTCTGTTCTCCCGAGATAGTCTCGGAAGCCCGATTCCCGATCTGACCTCGAGGCACTAGTTCGGTGGGTCCTATCACGTAGTTTTCTCGTGCCACATGCCGTTTATTTTCTTCTCTCTTTTATCTCTCTTCTTCTTTTTACATCAATTTTAAATTATATTTATATTATTTTCAATCGGCAGCTAACCGTCAAGGTCCTCAACGTCCTTATAAAATTGTTCAATGTAGAATCGTTGTACCCTACTCATGAATATAAATTCATAAATTTTTTTAGATCAGGATACTTCGGCTCATGATCGTCAAGCCAAGTTTTCATTAACTTTAACACCGAATGTATCCTAGAGGATCGAACTATAACACTTTAAAATCTCCAGTATATTTTCACGGTTGCATCATAATAAAGGTGGAGGTTGTCTTTCATCTATTTCTCCATCTCTATTTCATTGCCTGAGTTCCAAAATTTAGGTTATTGATGACGGGCAACTAGATTGTGTTTTTGAGAATTATTTTTTTTGTGAACGATGGATGAAAAATTTTAATGAAATCATATCAATCATTTTAAACATTAATCCATGTCATTGCTAGACATGATGGGAAGGACATGATGGATAATCATAAATACTTTCCCATTTACTTAGTGGATGAAATATGAAATGGATGTTGGATTAGATCATCTATCCTAATATAATTTATTTGATGGGGTAGACTGTTCACCCCAAAATTAATAACAGGAAGAATTGGATTTTCGATTAACAAAAAAAAATAGATCGAATTAGACATTCAAAACAAACTGCTAATTAATAAAATGCATGATTTTATCATTAAATCCCCCAAATCCATTTCTTAAACACTCATAATCATCCATGGAATTCTTATTTGAAAGCAAGCGGCAAGAACAACAGTTCTACTTGATGAACTCCATAACCCAAGTGCCGGCGAACACCGGAAGAGCGTTGAATCCATGGAATCCTGCTTCCGTCGCCAGCGCCGTTCAGGATGGAGTCCGTCAAATAGCGCCTGAAATCCCCACCAGAAATTGGAAATTTTACTTTTTAAGCCTCAAGTTTAAATTCTGTTTTCTTTTCTCACTTGTAAATTATGCAGCGTATCATGTAGTATTTATTTTAAACTACAAGGGCGTAAAATGAAATTTTTCTGTAAATCATATATCGTACCACGTGTCGATCTTGACTTGATCCTGATGCATCAGCACTAGATTGCCCACCGTGCCGCTGTCGTCGTTCTGCACCAAGTAGTTGCAAACGGGAGCAGCGGAGTACTTCCTGCGGCCGCCATCGGCGGAAAAGCCGACGATTGCGTTCGCGGCGAGCAAGCGGAGGATGCGCTCGATCATGTTCGCGGCCGACGGGTTGGTGGTCGGCAAGCGGGCAGCGAGCTCCTCAGAGCTCAGCGCGGCCGTCGGTCCGGCTTCGACCAGCATATCGAGGAGGCCGAGCTCGATGGCCGTCTTGAGAACCATAGGAAGGACGGCGGCGCAGGAGAGCTGGAAGGCCCGGGAGGACTCTTGCTCCTCCTCCTCCGGCGACAACTGCGGCGGGGCCATGTGACGCAGAAGAGCAATCCAGAGAGGCAAAAGTGTACTGGATCGGCGAGGCCTTCTAATCCTTACGTTTTATAGCAAATATTCCATGAATTAATTTTAATTCCTAAAGAGATACATTCACGTTTTTCATGTGTGCAATTTAAAATATGACGCAGGAAGAAAAGTAATACATTTTTTTTATAATTTTCTAATCAGATTTGAGCTTTAATTTATTCCATACAAAACAAGTTTTTTCCCACCAATATACTTTAATTAATTCAAAAAAAATAGCATGTGCCAGACCTTAATGACCAATACATTCAATATGTTTTATTTCCTCATTAATCAATTTTTTTATTCCTCGCATCTTACTTCTTGAAGAAGTATTAACCTCTCTCACCATCTAAGCACGTGCCATTGCTATGGGTCTAATGACCAATGCGTTCAATATGCTTTCCTTGGATCTTCCTTCCTAAAGAAGAGATGTTAATCTTCCTGAAGAAAGAATCTACCTAATTGAACAAAAGGAAGAAGTCGCAATGAACCTCGGATCTTCCTTCCAGAAGAAAAAATCTACCTAAACGAACAAAAGGAAGAAGCCGCAATGAACCTTGTGGCAGAAGCTTTCGACGAAGGAGGAAGGAGATTAGACTCGAAGAAAAGCCACCACCATCCACAAATATATTATCGCAGGAGCTCGCAAAGAGTGTTGATTTTTGTTTTGAATTTCAAATATTTTGAAGGTGGTGGTATATGTGTTTAGTCCCATATTGCCAAGCTAAGAGAGTTGGAAGACCTTATATATGAAGTCATTCCTAGTATGCTTAGAAAGTTTAAGAGGACCTACACGCATGCGTTGGCTAAGCCCAAACCAAGTGATTTCAAGGGGTCTTGGCTGGAAATTCATAAACCGGGCGCGACGCACGCGATT
>JAGFNQ010002451.1:58644-74408 GCA_024364735.1 Boesenbergia rotunda
ACCGAGGCAGAATATATCGCCATGGGAGAGAGTATATCACAATTGTTGTGGATGATCCACACCTTAGAGGATTATGGATTGAGTTACAAGGGTGTGCAAGTGTTATGTGATAACATTAGCACAATTAACTTAACCAAGAATCGGTCCATCATTCTAGGACAAAACATATTGAGGTAAGACACCACTTCATTAGAGATCATGTAGCTAGGGGGAACATCATACTCTCACATGTGGAGTCAAAGTCAAACCTAGCTGACATTTTCACTAAAACCACTTCCCGAGAGTGAATTTAGTTTCCTAAGACGGGAATTGGGAATGTGTCGTGCTTCATGATGTTCAAATTGCGGTCAAAAACCCTTCATGATGATTTCGAAATTTTTAGGAACAATTGGGTAACTTTGGGAACATCTCACACAAACTATAAGGTTTAACAAAATATTTTTGTTTGCTAGATATGGGGTGAGATGTTAGGTTTAACTCAATTTCTCAAAATGTCATTGCATCCTTTAAGGAATTAAGTTAACGAGATAATAATCACGGTGGTGACCAAGTATGGGGAAAACCATTGCATAACATATGTGTATATGGCTCCATGATCATACTTGGATATTCCAATCAAGGCAACTTGATTGGAAACTTGGATTTAGAAACAAAATTTGGTTGAATTTGCTTGATTGATTGTTGAATGAGTTTAACTCCATTTGGATGGGTCAAAGTGTTTGTTGAACCTATAAGGACTTTTGATTCTTGTTCAGAGATCAATTTTAGTCATAAAATCATATACAAGTCCGACAAAGTCCATCAAATCTCGTTTGGAAAATTCAGAAGTTCTGAAACTGAACATTTCAGTTCGTATCAGGAACCCTGATCGGTCACCGGACCGATCAGGCATAGGGCTGATCGGTCCCTAGACCGATCTGACCCCTTCCTGTGGTGTTCGGTCCACAGACCGATCTGCGAGGCAAGCCGTGATCTCCCGGAATCTGACTAAGTGTACTGAGCTAGCCTGGATCGGTCTCCGGACCGATCTGGCACCCTGTGGGGATCGGTCCACAGACCGATCAGGGAGCTCAGAGGTTTCTCTCCGGACCCTACTGATCGAATCCTGATCGTTCACCCGATCGATCAGGAGCGAGTCTGATCGGTCATCCGACCGATCAGGACCATGCCAGTCCGATCAGGCTGTATCCTGATCGGTCTGGACGAAATCAGATCGAACGGTGATCCGTTCAAACGCATTAAATTTTGGTTGGTGGACCGATCCACCAACCGATTAACTCTCTCCAAACCCTCGTTTTCCCAAACCCTAGCGCCGAAACACCCTCTTCTGCGCAACCTTGTGCGAGCGAGAGAGTTCTTGCGTCTCCCTTCTTCACACGCGTGCGAACCTTTGCAGAGATCCCTTCTGGTATCTTCCGACGAGCTCTCCACTTGCCCCAAACTCTCTGCGTCTGAGAGTTTTCATTGAGCAGGCCTCTCTCAACCGTAAGGAACCAGCTTCTTCCTCCTTTGCTGAAACTCACCCATGGCGCCTAAGTAAGCCTTGCTTCCAGTTTTATTTTCACAACAGTTCTTGGAATATATGTTTGTGAAGCTAACCAAATTTTGTTCTTATTCTTGCTATTGTGCCGTGACTTACTTGTTGTTGCCGTGGACTTCCATTCCAACCAAATGAACAATTTTTCACCTCTTCACTATCCTATTTTGATCTTGATCGAATCTATCTTTTAATTGGGTATTATCTATGATCAACTCTTGTATGTGTGATTCAACCCATGTCCATCTTACCAAATCATTTGAATTCTGTGTCATGATCAATTCAAACCTCATTAGAGAGTCATCTAAGGGAAAGGAGGTCATGGAGGGAAGTTCGAGGGGGAAGACTTCCTCATCATCTACATCTCCTCCGAGGCCTCTATCTCCCCCGCATCCTAGATTTCAGAACATTCTCTATGCCCTAGACTTTCATTGGCACAACTTCGAACTAATGCCATGTCGATCAGTGGACCAAACTTTTGTTTATGAACATTGTCCTACGGTGAGAGGAATCATTGAGTACTATGGGCTTCAAAACATCCTTTTCTTAGAAAGGCCGATCAATGTTGATTTGGTCTCTGAATTCTACAATAATCTGGCCAATGGGGAGGGCACGGGGTGGCGGCCCCGTGTCACCGGTGTCGATCTTGACATTACCCTATCGTCCTTCACTGTATTTCTGGGTTGTCATCGCTCCAAGAATGATTTTTCACTTTATCCATATCTTCCTGATCCTCTTCCTGTCCCCTTTACTGGAGTCACTCCTAACTCCATATATGAGCATTTTCTAGGCCACCCCAGGCCACGGGGTTCTGGTGCGCACACCTGTACATTTCCCACATTTCCTGCTCTCCATCTATCTCCCATTAATTATGTTCTGTTTCAAATTATCGCAAATTGTCTTCTTCCAACTACGTCAAAGCATCTTGATGTGATCCATCCATTTCACTGCCTGATGCTTTACGGGATGCATCTGCAGTTAGATTTTGACATAGCACCGTCCATCTATTCTTCCATCATTGTTCATGGTCTGAGGTCTGGTCAGACGATCTATATGCCATTCGGTCATATCATCACTGCCTGGCTGCAGTCCGCTGGAATCAATGTCTCACGGGGTCGTACTAAACCTATGGTGCGACAGGACTGCCGCCTGGATCATCGTATGCTTGCTCAGTCCGGCATTGTTCTCGGTACCGAGGGGCTGCGGTGGAAGGATCGCAACCGAGTGGGGGAGCTGCCGCTAGCAGATCATGACCAGGGAGCACCAGCTATTGCTGCAGATTATGATGAGTGGCGCAGCCACACATTTCCTGGAGGTGCACCTTGCTCGAGTACTGCACCAGGGTCTCTGGCTCCTACTGATGCCACGACGGATGACCTCATGCGCGATGATGACCCTCCCACTGACATTTGAGCTCGGATGTCTGTTGTCTTATCATGATTTGCGTATTTGACTATGATACTTTTGGGTTGTATGCCCTGTGACTTGATTGTTGTGGCCTTGTGCCACACATATTTTGCTCCTTGTCTGGATGCTTTTATGTTTTGACTTATCTGACTCTATTTCACATACTTATCTGATATTAGTAGGTCTATTGTTGATGCCCTGATTGCTTATATGAGTTTTATCTGCATGATTGCTCGATTGTCATATTCATGCTTACAATGCCATGTCTCCTTGATACTCCTTATATTATGGCATGCCTTGCGGTTTGATACTTCGTGTTCCTATGATGTATGTGATTGTTATATCTTGCTCTATCTTTTTCACATGTATTCATATGGTTATTCCACAAACTATCACATTTTTGATGAGTTGGGATACCTTTAGGATTGAGGGGGAGTTTATCTTAATCTTAACAGTCCCTCTTGCCCCTTTTCGGTGTTCAACAAAGGGGGAGAGTGTGGATTGGTTAAGTTTAGAATGACCATGTTGTAGGGGGAGGATCTGGATTCCCCTATAATTCTAAAGTTGGAATATTGATTGAGAATCCCTAAACTTAAAATCGGGTTGTCAAACAACAAAAAGGGGGAGATTGTTGATGTAGTCTGGCCCTGATTGTTGTTTTGGTGTTGACAACGATTTTAGTTTAGGTTGATGATGATGATTATGATTAAGTCCTGATCGAGGATTAGGCATGATTTGGAGGATTCTAGCCTGGAGGGCTAGGTATTGGAAAAATCCTAACCTGGAGGGTTAGGTGTGAAAAATCCTAGCTTGGAGGGCTAGGAGTTGGAAAAGTCCTAATTCGGAAGGGTTGGGTGAAAAGTCCTAGCTTGGAGGGCTAGGTGAAAAGTCCTAACTTGGAGGGTTAGGTGCAAATTCCCATCCTGGAGGATTAGGTGAAAAAGTCCTGGCTTGGAGGGTCAGGTGCCTAGCTTGGAGGGCTAGGTTGGATGATATTCTAACTCGGAAGGGTTGGGTGAAAAGTCCTAGCTTGGAGGGCTAGGTGAAAAGTCCTAACTTGGAGGGTTAGGTGCAAATTCCCAACTTGGAGAGTTAGATGGAAAATCCTTAGCTTGGAGGGCTAAGGTGGATGGAAACTTAGCTTGGAGGGTTGAGTTTAAGTCCCTGGATAGGTCTGGTGACCGATCAGGGATTCTGGCACGCTGCTCCTTCGTGGATCGGTCTGGTGACCGATCCAGCGATGACTGATCGGTCGGGTGACCGATCAGGGAGCACACAGTGAGGTTGGGAACCTACTGTGCTGCTCCTGATCGATCTGGTGACCGATCAGGGAGTATGCGTTTCACCCATTGACTGGCTCCTGATCGGTCTGGTGATCGATCAGGGAGCAAGCAGTGAGGTTGAGTTCACTTGCTGAACAGCTCCTGATCGGTCTGATGACCGATCAGGATCATTGTGCAGATCGTTCTGTTGAACGATCCAGCTTCGCGGGCTCCTCACTAAGATCGATCAGGACGACGCCTGATCGGTCTGGGGATGACCTGATCGGACTGCTAACCGATCAGGAAGATCCCTGGTCGGTCAGTTGACCGATCAGGAGGGTTAGCCTGCGAAACCCAGAAATCGCCTCATATAAGGGTGGATCGGTCCGGTGAACGATCCAAGACCTGGGATCGGTCCGGTGATCGGTCCAGGAGAATCTCAAAGAAATCGTGATTTCTGATTGAGCATTGGGGATCGATCAGGACAGAGCCTGATCGGTCTGGAACCAGCCTGATCGGTCTGGTGACCGATCAGGAGGCTCTCTGATCGGTCCGGTGACCGATCACTTTAATTCAAATTGCATTGTCAGACGCTCTGATCGCGGCTGAACACAACCGATTCGCTGCCACTTTCCTCTGATATTTGATATGTTGTTTGATCTACTGCTCTAATACTCTGATTGAGTTTCAGGTGACATGGGAGGATTCAAACACTCAAGGAGAAGTCAAAGAGAGTTTTCCTTGGAGCAGGTTTGTCCCTTTCTCCACACAGGTTGCAACGGCTGGATGCAGGACTGAAGCTGCTGACTGAAGCTTGGCTGAGGGAGCTCAAGAAGTTCAGTTAGGGTTCAGTGTAGCTGGCGCGTTGGCAGTGAGGCAGCTGTAGGCTGCTGGAGATGAGATCACCTGTTGCTTAGCGGAGAAACAAAAGGAACGAGAGTTGTAGTGTTCAGTAACAACAGTGTTGTGTGCTCTTGAGTTCCTGCGTTTTGTTTTTGCTCCAGATTAAGCTTGTTGTTCTAGAGTTCTTCAATCATTCTGAGCAAGCTATTGAGAAGCAATCATCATACTTGAGCGCTTGAAGGAGAAAACAAGAGGCTTGGAGTCCGACAGTGGGAAGACACGGAGAAGGGTTCTGCGTGAGATCGCCACTGGGTCGAGCTCAGGGAAGCTTGCTGTGTTTTTGTCCTTGCTAAGTGGTTGAGTAAGATCCTTCTTGTTGTTTCTTTGTTTAACTCATTCTATATCATTGTTTGAAACACACTGTGGGGAGGTTTCTCCACCGAGAAGGAGGTTGCTTCATATCCGGTAATCACCGGGGCTTGATCTGCCGACGATCAAGGGATCGCCCACCTTAAGGGCACGCCAAGGAGTAGGGGCAAGTTATCCCCGAACCTTGTAAAATCTCCAACCCGACCCGAACTCGAAAATTTTCAACCCAACCCCGATTTTTTTTTGGTCGATCCGGATTGGGTCGTCGAGTCATATTATTTTTGACACCCCTAGGAATTTCTCATCATTTATGAGCACCTATTTGGAGGGGGATACCTCCTAACTTATCTCTTTAGATATTGTCAGGTTTTTATACATGATTTCTTTCATGGATAGTAATAGGGTTTTTCTTATCTGCCTTTTGTTTATCCTGCTTGACCCTTTGACATACTCAAAGTTTATTTTCAATACATTGTCTATGCTTGATACTCTGATTCTATAAGTATACACGTATGCATAGGGGAATTTATATGTCGTATAATACTTGATATTTATTGATACCTAGCATTATTGCATGCCTATTATCTTATTTTAGGTCATGAATTACGTTTTCTAACATGTGCATGTCATATTGAGGTTTACTTGATGAGTGTTGCAGGTGTTAGAGTCGTGCACTATCTTTGCATTATTGTATAACTGGTGATCCTTGGCTCCCTTGTGTTAGAGTCGTGCACTTATAATACTTGATTCTATAAGTATACACGTATGCATAGGGGAATTTATATGTCGTATAATACTTGATATTTATTGATACCTAGCATTATTGCATGCCTATTATCTTATTTTAGGTCATGAATTACGTTTTCTGACATGTGCATGTCATATTGAGGTTTACTTGATGAGTGTTGCATGTGTTAGAGTCGTGCACTATCTTTGCATTATTGTATAACTGGTGATCCTTAGCTCCCTTGTGGTTGAGACCGGTCATCAGTCATATCAGGATCTATACACACTGTCACTCATGGGATAGTGGTACTATTAGGATAGTCTGTGCAGTTACCTTGTCAAGTCTTAGCTCAGATGCTCATGGGTAGTAGTTCCCGCAGTGCAATAGTAGACAGGGATCCCTCCTCTTTCCCGTGATACAAGGAGATGAGAGCGGTGCTCTCCCATATGACTTGGAGTAGGAGCGTATTCTTTGCCCTATCCACTCGATCACTTAGGAGTAGTGATGGTAGAGGGCATACAGTTGTCATATCTCTATCCACTCGACCTCACTCATGACCCATGACTATGTCATTACATCATGTGCATAGTTGTATGGATTGTATTTGTTTATGTTTGTTATACTTGTTTGAGTTATGATTGTTGTGTTTGGATGGCATACACATACAGGAGGTATTTTATTTGCATATGTTCTAGTGACCATTTAGGTTTGGGGATTTATGACCTTCATATCCCGCAGATGGGTTTGATTGTGTATGTAGTTGCATGTACGTAGGTTATTGGTCATGTATTCTAATTTTCTATGAGACTGTATCCGCTTAATTCTATATTGCTTGATATAACCTTTTTACAACTATGCATATCTATCTTTATATATACCCGTGGAGTCCCCCTGGACTCACCGTCATTTGCTATATTTTTATTTTTAGGCTGAGATACTTGAAGTCGCTATGAGAGAGCCTTGCCAGTAGTCCCACTTCCCGTCGGATCAACTTTGTTTTGGTATTTGTATCTATGGATGTTTTATTTACATTACTATCTTATTCTGTGGATATGTATTTGTGCTCTATGTGTTTATGCAAGCCTAGAGGGCTTTTGGGTACTTTGTGGTTGTCGAAAGTCATACCGGTATGCAGCTTTTATGTATTGTGTTTATCCTTCATTCTTATTATATTATAATTTCCAGCCGTGTTGACTGAGGATGATGAGATGGTCGTGTAGGCCTTGTATCAAGGATTCATATTGTCCGCCGTATAGTGGATGTGCTGTCCAATTTTTATCGAACGAGCGACCTCTCGAGACATGACAGAATAAATCGATGAATAGAAAGTATTCAAATCCTGGCTTGATTTCCATAGCCAGTAATGTAGTTTAGCCTAGACATCCACACCACCTACAAGATTATTAATCAAAGATGTGTCAAGGCAAGTGATAATGATTGATTGGAATAATAAAGTGGAATGACCAAAGGGGTTATAGTATAGCAAACATAGTTGCAGGTAAAGAGTCTCTTGCAACTTGGGACAGCTGAGTTTATGGGAGATCTCTATAAGCAGGGAGGCTCTTGCAGTTTAAGACAGCCAAGTCTAGGTGAGATATCAAAGAGCAAGGAGGCTCGCAGTTTAGACATCCGAGTCCATGGGATATCTCCATAAGCAGGGAGGTTCTCGCAGTTAGGGATGGAAACGGGCCAAGCCAGACCAGACTTTTGCCTTAACAGGTCAGGCCTGTATAGTAACAAAATGACTTGAGTCTGGCTTGTGACCTATTATAAGCTTTGTTCTTGGCCTAAGCCTAGCTTGTTCAATAGCCTGGCCTGACCTGCAACCTATTTACAAAGTTTGTAGTTTAGAATACTTTATACAGACTAGCATGTCAAAGGATTAAATAGGTTAAAATCCAGGCTTATGTCTATAATCAGGTGTTGTATCATACATGCCTCAAAACATGTCCTGCATCATACATGCCTCAAAATATGTCAGGCCTATAAATAGGGTTTGTCTTGTTTAATTGTTTTGAATGATATTGAGATAATATGAAATTATAAAATTATAAAATATATATATATATATATATATATTATAAGTAACAGAGAGTGATGGTGTAATGGTAAGTAAGTGACTGATAAACTTTTTTAGAAGGCATGGGTTCAAACCATGCATTAGACATTTTGACAATAGTCTTTATATTGAGTGTAGGTCTGGCTTGATAAGAAAAATAAGCTTTGAAACAAGCTTAAGCATTATCCTATTTTTAAATAGGTTAGTCCAGGCCAAGCTAAATACAAGCCAGGCCACGGGTCCCTGAAAAACTGCTTGGCCTATTTCCACCCCTACTCGTAGTTTAGGGGAGGCTCTCGTAGTCTGTAACAATGCTGTCTAAGGGAATTCTATGTAGGTAGGGAGATTCTGGTAGTCTTAGATAGTTGAGGTTCAAGGGTGATCCGATCGGATGTTTGACCCCCGTTGATCAGTCCCTTTTGTGAGGCTAATTGGGATGCAAGGGGTCGAGCGAAGGGCCACATAGGGCACCCAGCTAGGACAGTAAAACGGTTGGCCAGATAGCCCGCAGGTGGTCAGCCGGTGCTCCACCAAAGGTTGGCCGGTCGACCACGTGACAAACTTGGCCATGCGAGTCGGATAGTTGGAAAGGTGGTGGGCTAATTATTCGGTCAGTGGAAGTAATGAAGTGACCTTGTCGTTTAGCTAGAGGGGGTGAATAGCACCTTTTCGATTTTCTTCCTACAATGTTAGCATGCACAAGCGGAAATACTAATAATACAAACAAAAACAATGCTAACACAAACCATTTATGTGGTTTGGAGATGATACTCCTGCTGCACGGTTGTCCGTGAGGTGGACGATCCCGATCCGTCGGTGGATAACTCCCCGGGAAACTTCAAGCTAGCTCTTGTCAGTTCTTGTGGGTGGAGAAACCTCGCCACAAACCCTTGACAACCTCTGAGCACTTGTAGGCTACTAACAGGCCTTACCCAAGCTTGTTTCGCCAAGAAGAAACAGCAAAAAACGAGCCCTCTTAAATAGTGCTCGATACTGTTTTGACCGTTACCAGTCGACTAGTGCTATCACCAGTCGACTAGTTTACTTGAATTCGAATGTCACAACCCGACGCTTCGAATTCCAGTCAGCATCAGTCGACTAATCATAGGATCAGTCGACTGATCTTTCTGTGCTCTTTATCAGTCGACTGCCACCTAAGGTTTCTCTTCCCGAGTACAATTCTCTCAGCACTCGAACCCTAGGATTTCTCTTCCAGAGTATAATTCTCTCAGCACTCAAATCTCACGACTTAGCTGACTCTTCATCCAGCAGCCTCGACCTGTTGCCTTCAAGCCTTCTTCGACATCGGCTCTCGTCCCTCGGATGCATGCAAGCCCGCGGCTGGTCTCCCATGCCATCCTTCGCATATGCCTCGAAGTGCGCTTCCCTCGGCTCATCATTCTTGCTTCTAGCAGCCTCGACCTGTTGCCTTTAAGCCTTCTTCGACTTCGGCTCTCGTCCCTCGGATGCATGCAAGCCCACGGCTCGTCTCCCATGTCATCCTTCGCGTATGCCTCGAAGTGCACTTTCCTCGGCTCATCGTCCCTGCTTTATCCACGATCCCTTGGATGCATGCAAGCCCACAACTCATCTCCCCATGCCATCCTTCACCGGACTCGATGACGTCCAACTAAGTCTATGTGTATCCTGCAAACCTGCGCACTCACATACACATATTAGATCAACATGAAACCCTAACTTAATCATATTGACACACACATCAAAACCCATAATCTACCCGATCACACTTGGGTCGATTGCACCAATAACTAAGTTAAAGGGCCCCGAGTCATTTAGCAGTCCGGCCCGCTGCACCTTCGTCCGATCGGCTGACATTCGTCCGGCCGGTCGGGCATACATTTTTCGAAGACAATGGCTCCTTGAGGCAGGTGGGCAGCAAGCCTTTGAGAAGCTCATACAGAGGATGTGATGTAATTGTGATTAAGGCATAAAGGCGTGCGAATGAATTCTTCGGATTCGCATAGTACTTCGAGGAAACAGCAAGTCGACGCACGCAGATCAATATGTGTCAGACTGTCACGCCCCAAGAGGCACATGCTTACTCGAAAATTAGGCAGCATCTCCCCTGTACGACGGATAAGTTGGGACATATAGTATATCACTCCACATAAATATAGCTCAGCCACACACGGCTGGCATCACAGTAGTAAGAAAATCGACAACCACGCAGTTAATAGCTTTAAACAAATTTAAATTAGCAGAGAGTCTGAATACCAAAAGATACGAACATAGCAAACCAACAAGATATAAATAAAAGGCTGCTAGGACGATACCGGATAAATAAAGAAAATGCGAAACTCACAAAGTGCAGAAAATAAAGCAATTGCGAAAGTAAAACCAAATACGGAAACAAACTCGACACCGTGGAACTGGCAACTGGATCCTCTCCTGGCTCCAAGTAATGCATCTACCTGCTACCAGAAACAAAAATAGGAAGCAGGGGTGGTGAGTCCGGGCGGACTCTGCGAGTATACGAATAGACAATAGCATGATATCATAAAGATATATGAAACAGTAGATACAACAATGTACAGTCTCTAGAAAAATAGAGGAACAACCAAATATGTATAAAACAACGCGAAACCTATGAGATAGCATAGTATCAGAACAGAACATGCATGTCAACCAAATGCAGCAACCATAACTCATATAAATACAACAAACACAAGAATATGCATAAATGCAATAGATGCACATGATGGATTGACATGTATCACCCCTGACGCCAGTCAAGTCGCCAACACATCACATCTGTGTGGCCGAGTGGGTAGGGCAGTGACAACTGTATGCACTCCAACGAATATCACAGATATATGTGGTTGAGTAGATAGGATGCTGAGGTGTCAACTACTCCAAAACCCCGATATATAGGGGAGCTATCAACAGCTCTGATATCCCTTGGAAACAACGGTGAGGGTGTCAACTGCGTTCCTACAACGCCAACATCCACTGTACATGAGTGGTCGAGTGTGATGAACAGGACGGTTGCCACCACTCTAGCAACTACCACAACAAGTGGTTGAGTGACAAAACAACTAAATGACTGATGATGGCTTAACCATATGGAAGCCCAACAGTCGTCAGTATGCAACGGTGCAAATATGGTGCATGATACAAATACACAAACAACCGAATAACAACGAACAACCGAATAACAGCGATTCAACTACAAAAGCAACAAACTAGAAACCAACCAAAAACCAACGAATATGCAACTAAACTACTAGATAGGGTGTCTCTAATGCCAACCATCCTAGTAGTGTTTAATGAACATTTAAGTACTCGCAAACGAGCGGTACTCTACAGAATGGAAAATCAACAAGAGACTGCACGGATATAAATTTTCGATTTAAATCCGAAGGTCAAACAAGAAAAGTATCAATAGGTGATATAAAATAACAACAACAAGGAGCAAGGTCAAGCAGGCCTATTTAGACATAACAAGTAATGCATTAAGATATAAGAACTACTAGAGTACAAAGGCGAAGTACCCGCCTTTTATGTAGAATGTGTCTTAATAAATCTCCTATCCAAGACCTTATATCCAATCAGGGTCCTATACCAAGATTAGAATTAAACTACTCATACATTTAAATAAATTAACTAAATAAAATGCTAAACACGATTAGGATATATCCAAATTACAACATACATTCAAATAAATCCCCAAATAACTATACTGTCCTTCTTAACCTAATTTATCAAAATTAGATTATAAGGTTAAACAATCAATTTAATCCACAGTTTCACTCCCATCTTCATCAAGAATTCTGACGGTAGTAGCATCTTAACCCAACCAAAGTTCAAAACCCAAATTGAACGCATAACTTCCATAGAACATATCCAAATCAAAACGACCAAACAAGGCATCAACCCCTCCCACAACTAGACCAAGTTTCAAAGAAAATGAAACACATGACAAGCTTATCCAAGTTTCTACCAAAAGCTTTAACCAAATGCCTCATAGCACCAAAGCAACTCCGATCAAAATTAGCATGAATTCAAACTCACTCATATCATGACAACCAACCAACCCACATGAGTTTCTTAAACTAGTTTCCAATTTGAAAACAGAGCTTCCAACATGGTAGCTCACGCATGATGCTTCAAGACGAAAATAAAATCTTCTATACCTAATCCCAAACACACTTCCACTAAGATTTACACTTCAATCAAGTTTTCCCTCAACCCACTGCTCAAATTTACCAAACTTCACAACTTCTAACACTCACGGCAACAATAAAACTCCAACGACAGGATAATGCACAAACCTACAGCAAGGTATCAATTTTCCCAACCAAAGCTTCTGCTCTAAATTGAAATACAAAGAAGCATGGGAAACAATTGTTACCTTAGGGTTTCTCCTCGCCGTTGGAAATTGGAGTCGGCGATGGCTTGACCTTGGATGATGAGAAATCGGCAACGACCGTTGATGGTGAAGAAGCTGCGGCGTCGAGCAGTGATCGGCACAGAGGTAGGCAAAGGCAGCTAAGGTGCAGCGTCGGCTAGGGTTCCATGCGGGGGCTACGGCGTGACTAAGTGGGTGCCGGATCACTCGAAGGAGAAGAGGAATGAGAAGGAGAAGAAACCGAGGTGGGTGCCGCATTCGGCGTCACTCGCAAGGAACCACCGCGGCGTGTGTTCAGCGTCAGGGCGAGGAGGAGATCGACGAAAAACTGAAATGGGGGGGAGGGAATTTTGAGAGGAAAAGTAGGGTTTATAATGTTTTTTTGCTTTTTGCAAAAAGGCCCTCCAAGTTCAAAAAATTACAACTAAGCCCTTATATTTCGAATTTTTCCATTTTGACCACTTAAAATTCGATATTTAACACAGATAATTAAGAGAGGGGGTGATCGTACAATGTATAGTACTTTGAGAGTATAGTGCTCCCATTTCCACTCAGGAATAGGGATCTTCTGATGTAATTCAGTAGGTCTCTGATGCTCAGCCTTCACCTGCTGGCACACCAGACATTTAGCTACAAAATCCGCGATGTCTTTCTTCATACCGTTCTACCAGTAGAGACGTCTCAAATCTCGGTACATACGGGTTCCGCCTGGATGTACAGCAAACCGGGATTGATAAGCCTCCTGAAGCAACTCATCCATTACCGGATGTGACTTAGGTATGCACAATGTACCTTGGAAATATAGAATACCCTTGTCATCACGTATAAAGTCAGTTTGCTGCTCTGAGGCTATCCAGCTACCTAGGAACTGCAGATGTTGATCACTGGCTTGAGCCTCTCTGATCCTTGTCCTAATCGAAGACTGATCAACCATAGTCACCAACAACCCTTTTTCAGTCTGACACTGCTCCTCTAGTCCCAACTCTGAGAAACTCTGAACTGAATCTGTGATCATAACCCGATGACAAGCTAAAATACTCCGAGATTTTCTGCTCAGTGCATCTGCAACCACGTTAGCTTTCCCTGGATGGTAGCTAATCGTACAGTCATAATCCTTCAAGAATTTCATCCATCTTCTTTGATGAAGATTCAGCTCCTTCTGAGTGAATAAATACTTGATGCTCTTATGATCTGTGAAAATCTCAAATGTGATGTCGTAGAGATGATGTTACCATATCTTCACGGCAAAAATAATGGCTGCAAGCTCTAAGTCGTGAATTGGATAGTTCTTCTCATGCTTCTTCAGTTGACGAGAAGCATAAGAGACTACCCGCCCATGCTGCATCAAAACTGCGCCCAAACCCTGATGTGATGCGTCAGTGTAGAGTACAAAACCGTCCTCGCCTGAAGGTAACACCAAGACAGGCGTAGACACCAATCGTCGCTTGAGCTCCTAAAAACTGGTCTCGCAAGCCTCTGTCCAAACAAATTTCACGCCTTTTCTGGTCAGACGTGTCAACGGTGAAGCAATGCTAGAAAACCCCTCAACAAATCGTCGATAATAACTAGCTAATCCGAGAAAACTGCGCACCTCCTGAACTGACTTCGGTTGCTCCCAACTGGTGACAACCTCGATCTTCTGGGGATCTACGGAGATACCTCTACTAGAAACAACGTGTCCGAGAAAACCCACAGAAGACAACCAGAAAGCACATTTGCTGAACTTCGCATACAACTGCTCCCGCCGGAACGTCTCTGGAACGATGCGAAGATGGTGCGCATGTTCCTCCTTGGAATGGGAGTAAATCAGGATGTCGTCGATGAAAACAATAACAAACTAATCCAAATACTCCATAAAGACCTGATTCATCAAATCCATAAAAACTGTAGGAGCATTGGTAAGCCCAAATGGCATTACCAAAAACTCATAATATCCATACCGGTTGCGGAAAGCTGTCTTTTGGATATCTGAATCTCTGATTCTCAACTAGTGATATCCTGACCATAAATCAATCTTAGAATACACTGAGGTATCCTTCAGCTGGTCAAACAAATCTTCAATACGAGGCAGGGGATATTTGTTCTTAATAGTCACTGCATTCAACTGCCTATAATTGATACATAATCTCATAGAACCATCCTTCTTCTATACAAACAAAACTGGCAACCCCATGGAGATAAGCTAGGATGAATAAATCTCTTGTCAAGTAACTCCTAAAGTTGGACCTTTCGCTCGTCCAACTCCTTAGGCGCCATACGATACGGAGCCTTTAATGTCGGCGCTGTCTCCGGAATCAACTCAATCGTAAACTCAACTTGCCTTCTGGAAGGCAAACCAGGAAGCTCCTCTTGAAACACGTCTAGAAATTCTCGGACCACTAGAACATCCGAGAGCTGAGGGCTACTGTTGTCATCAGTGTTGATCAATGACAAAAGAAAACCCTGACATCTGTGCGATATAAGCTTCTGGGCCTGAAGTGCAGAGATAATAAAAATCCCATCATCTCTAGTGCCAATGAATTCCCACGAGGATTGGTTCGGAGGTCGAAACGTGACCACCCTCGCTTGGTAATCAACTGTGGCATGATAAGCCGCCAACGAGTTCATGCCCAGAATAATATCAAACTCTACCATCTTGAGAACTGACAGATCCATGGTGAGAGTATAATCATCAAAATTCAATAGACATGCCTTGACTTCCTATGTGATATTCAATACCTTACTGGATGGCAGAGACACTGATAGACGTTGTGATCTAAGGGTAGGCAACCTACTAATCTTTCCAATAAACAACTGTGACATGAAAGAACTAGAACTACCGGTATCAACAAGCAATTCAGCAGGAAATGCATAAACTGAAATCATACCATGAAAGACCGATCCATCGACCCGCTATGCCTCCTCTCTAGTGACAACATAAACTCAACCTGACTCTGGAGTTAGAGGTGGCAACGCTAAAACCTGCTGAGGTTGAGACGATGAAGGACCAGCAATCTGCTGGGGCTAATATCCTGAAGGCCCAACCGACTGCTGAGACTGATAACCAGAAGCTCCAGCCAACTGTTGATGCTGATATACTGCAGGCTGGTATGCTGGGTATGGCTGCTGATACTACGACCCTGTCCCAGAATACTGAGACGTCATTGGTAAAGGATACTCATGATCAGGCATACAATATATCTGAACTGGTG
>JAGFNQ010002452.1:0-30937 GCA_024364735.1 Boesenbergia rotunda
CAGCGGAAAATAAGAAACAATAATAACACAGAGACGCAGTCGTTTTTACTTGGTTCGGAGCCTGGGTCGACTCCTACTCCAAGGCCCACGGTCGTTGACCGTTTACTTTGGGCAATTCTATATCAGGCGCAAAGTCGTTTACAAAAGATTACAGAATTAGAATTAAGTACAGTAAACATTAAAATAACTCTTTTACCGACGTCCGGGGTGAATCGACTTTTTCTGAGCAGCGGGACGTCGTCGGCACGAGTTGGAATGACTCCGTGGCGAGGCGCGAGTGCAGAAGCGTGTAGAAGAGTTGATTCAGAAGTTGTGTTCAGAAGCTTGGGCGTTGGGGGCTATTTATAGCACCTAGGGGCGCCCTGGACGTCGGGGGCGCCCTGCCACGTGTCAAGCGATCCCTAATCCTTTCGGTCAAGCTTTATCCCACCCGAATAGGGATGAGGTTTGACCCTGGGGGCGCCCTGGACGCTGAGGGCGCCTTGCATGACTTTTTCCGCGCTGGCTTCTCGGCTGGATAAGGGTGATTGACTCCGCTGACATGGGCGCGGGGCGCCGTTGCTGCTGAGGGCGCCCTGGGCGCTGAGGGCGCCCTAGCTGCTGAGGGCGCGCTGGGCGCTGAGGGCGCCCTGGGCGCTGAGGGCGCCCTGGCTGCTGAGGGCGCCCTCAGCGCCCAGGGCGCCGTTGCTGCTGAGGGCGCCCCGGCTGCTGAGGGCGCCCCGGCTGCTGAGGGCGCCCCGGCCAGTAGTCAGCCGAAACTTCTTCTTGCTTCATTTGTTTCTTGTTCACCTTGGGGGCGCCCTGGACACTCAGGGCGCCCTACTCAGCTGCTGCCTCACTCCATTGAGGCTCTCTGAGCTGCAGACACTCGTTCCTTTGGTCCTGCATCCAGGGTTAGTCCGAAAACAACATAAAGCAGTAAAATATAAGATTATACAGCCTTAGGTGTCTTGGTTCTGACTTTGGGCCTCCAAAATGGAGCCCTAGGTCGAACCGACGCCTACTGTTCCCTCGACGGGGAACGCATCCTCACCTACTCCTCTCGGGAGAATATACCTGATGCCAACCGCTCCTTTGGTTGGACTTTTGCCTGGCGATCCTTTGCCAGGTCTTGGATACCGAGCTGCCCTTCGCTCGGTGCCTAGCATTCCTTCGCTAGGGCTTTAGTCCCAGACTGTCCTTCGCCTGGCGCCTAGCAGTCCTTCGCTAGGGCTTTGACCCTGGCATTCCTTCGCCAGTGCCTAGCAGTCCTTCGCTAGGTCTTTTTTACCCTGGCATTCCTTCGCCAGTGCCTAGCAGTCCTTCGCTAGGGCTTTTCCTGCACACTAGAGTAACTTGTTAGAAGACAAGCAAACTTAACTTTGAATCCTTTGCCAATATCAAAACAAGGTTCGATATGGTGCTTCCTGCACCAACACAAAATCTATAGAAACAAATGTCAAGCACATCAATTCAAAACTATGCAAATGGAAGAAGACTTTTGGAGGCAGTGGGTAGCAGTGAAATGGATGAAAGAAGGGGAGAGAAATACAAAATTTTTTCATACTTTGTTACAAACAAGGAAGATGGCTAACATAATTTCTAGAATATGGGAGAAGGGAATTGTTTAGATGATTCAGAACAAATTAGAGTTTCGGGAGCTACATATTTTGAAAAATTGTTAACAGGTGAGAGTTTTAATGGTGATATAGCGGACTTGAGTCATATTCGGCTGCTGATAAATAATATGGAAAATGTGGATCTGACAGTGCTGCCATCCATGGAGGAAATAAAACAAATAATTGGAGAAATGGATCAAGATAGTGCAGCTGGACCAAATGGTTTTTCAGCTCTCTTTTATGTCTCTTGTTGGGATATTATTAAAGAAGATGTGTACCAAGCGGTGATAGATTATTTTAAAGGTGGGTCTTTGCCAAAAGGAATGAATGCTACAACCATTGTGTTAATACCAAAAGTTGAAAATGCGCAAAGTTGGAAAAATTTCAGGCCTATTAGTCTTTGCAATGTTTCTTATAAAGTTATTTCTAAGTTGCTGGCGAATAGACTGAGAAAGGTTCTAACCAAGATAATATCTCCGGCGCAGAGTGGTTTGTAGAGAGAAGGCTGATCTCAGATAACATTCTTTTAGCTCAAGAGTTAAACCACAAGCTTAATTATCATGTGCGTGGGGGAATTTGATATTGAAATTAGATATGGCTAAACCCTTTGATCGTATTCAGTGGAGTTTGCTTTTAAGAATAATGGTAGCCTTTGGCTTTTCAAATTCCTTCATTAATCTCATTAGAGGATGTGTTGCTCATTGCTGGTTTTCGGTCCGTATCAATGTTCATCTTTCAGGTTTTTTCCAAGCAAAAAGAGGACTCAGACAAGGTGATCATATCTCTCCTTTTCTGTTTATTATAGCTGCAGAATTTTTTCCTAGAGGATTGGAGGAGTTATTTACTAAAAACTCTAAATTGTGGTTTGCTACGAGCTGTGACATGAAAGTCTCTCATTTAGCTTATGCGGATGATATTATGATCTTTATGAATGGTTCTATTGATTGTGTTAAGAAGATAAAGGATTTTCTTAACTCCTATGAGGTGCAATCGGGTCAAGCTATAAATGCAGGAAAGAGTTTGATATATTCATCAAGAAGTATAACGGACACACGAAGAAACTTAATTACTAGTATTACTGGATTTGCAGAGGGGACTTGGCCGATAAGTTACTTGGGAACTCCCATCTTTAGTGGAAATAAAAAATTAGCATATTATTTACCCTTATTGGATAAAATAAGGAAGAAGTTACTTGGCTGGAATTTATCAAAGCTAACTTATGGTGGCCGGCTTCTATTGATTCAAAGTGTTTTGAGCTCTATGCCATTGTATTTACTACAAGTTCTCCTTCCACCTCTGTCTTTACTTCATAAACTGGAAATGATCTTTGCAAATTTTTTCTGGGGCTCATCAGATTCAAATAGAAAAATACATTGGATAGCTAGGAAGAAGGCCTGTCAACCGAAATTGGAAGGGGGCCTAGGAGTGAGAAGTTTGGCAGATCTTAGTACAACAATGGCTGTCAAGTTGTGGTTCAGATTCAGGGAGCAAGAAACTCCATGGGCAATTTACTTAAAAATGATGTATTGTAGAAAGATGCATCCAGCTATTGTTCCTATAAAAAGTAATACTTCTTCAAGCTGGCGCAGGCTGTCTAGAATTAGTAATTTTGCAGAGTCAAATATTGGCTGGATATTGGGAGAAGGAAAACTTAATTTTTGGTTTGATAATTGGCTGGATAGTGGGCCTTTATATCAGATTTGCAATTTGCCGGGAAAGCATGATACTTTGATAACAGAATTTATGGATAATGGTGTCTGGAAACTGAATCTCCTTAGGCCTTTATTAACAGAGAACTTAGTTGCAGAAGTAATTACAACCCCTATTCAGAGGGAGGAACGGGATCGTTTGGTATGGAAACCTTTGATGGATGGTAAATTTTCTTTAAAGTCAGCTTGGAATAGCTCTCGGCTTGTTCAGTTAATAGACCCGATCAGGACTGTAATTTGGAGTGGTATTCTTTCTCCAAGAATTTCTATTTTTGTATGGCGCTTTCAGAAACAAAGACTCCCTGTGGATACTATCTTGCAAAAAAGAGGAATTTATCTAGTCTCTAAATGTCAATGTTGTAGCTTAATAGAGTCTTGGGATCATTTATTCTTTAATGGCCTGATAGCAAGGAAGGTGTGGTCTTATTTTGCCAGTACATTTACATTGAGCAGACACCTCCCTTTGGAGGCCTGGAAGATTTGTCAGATTTGGTTGAAAGGTGGGCATATTAGAGAAGTAGTTCCTTTTTCAATTTTATGGAACCTGTGGAATGCTAGGAATGATGCCAAGCATCGAGAAATTAAAATGGAGGTGAAAAAGATTTGCAAAAACATTATACATTATTTTCATATGGGAAGAGCTGCAGGATTTATTAAGAGTAAGCATTGGAAAGGATATATGTCGGCAGCTATGGCTTGGGGGTTGAATTACAATCTAAAAACTAGAAGTACAATCTCGGTAGTGTATTGGAGAAAGCCAAGGCCGGGAAGTTTCAAATTGAATACGGATGGATGTGCGAAGGGTAATCCAGGGGTAGCATCATATGGAGCAATTATTAGGGATCATGCAGGGCATCTTGTTATGGCTAAACAAGGTACCATAGGAATAAATTCTAATACAATTGCAGAATTGGTGGCAATCCTCTTTGGGTTAGAGATGTGTGTAGCGCACAATCTCTGGCCAGTTTGGCTAGAATAGGATTCTCAAGTTGCTTTGAGGATTATCATGTCTTCGATGGTAGGGTGGGAGTTTCGGAAGATTGTATTAGAAATCAGACATTTAATCAGAAGGTATAATGTATACTGCTCACATGTCTACAGAGAAGCAAATGCAGCGGCGGATTACCTTGCAAAACAAGCCTTTTGTTGCAATGGAGAAAGAGTTTTAACGAAAGGAAAGACGGACAAGATACTACATGGTATCTGCAAGGTAGATAGATTGGGATTGCCATATATTAGAGTGGCTCGTTAAAAAAATCTTATAACACATTAGAGTTTTGTTTCTATTGCTGGTTTTTCTCATAAAGATGGTTTTATTAGGGTTTCTTTTAAAGGCTTATATGGAATTCTGGTTCTTTGGCTATTCATAATGATGTGAAATTTCTGGTTATCAAATTTAAGGTACTCTGCTTTTGCTGGTATCCTCATATGAACTGTAAGGAGAAGAATTTTGTTTGGAGGTTCTTTATTATTGGCTTTTCTTATAAGGCTGTTGGATTTTGGTATTTTGGTTTTCTGGTTATCTTAAAGTTCCTATATGAATTGTTGGTATTCCTGTGCTTTTCTGTTATCTGTAATGCAGGAAGGATATTACTATTGTTACTTATGCTAATATTCTCTGTGGATGGGTTCCGGAGTTCTGGTCTGAATGTATGATATATGATACGGGGTTTCTGGTTTCTTAAAGTTCCTATACGAATTGTTGGTGTTCTGGTCTGAATGTATGATATATGATACGGGTTCAGTTCTTGTATTATTTGTATCAGAAACTGGTGCTATGTATTTGATTTGGATACGGAGTAATCTGACTCTGATGTTATGTATCAGAATAAACTGGAAATGCAGGTATGGATAGAGTTTGCAAGGTTACTAAATTAAAGGTGTTCAGGTTGTGTTCTGATTTTATTATCTATAAATCAAGATCCATATGGCATGTTGCTAAGCTTTGGTTAGTCCTGGTGAAATTTCTGAAGCATTTTTTGGAAAACGATATAATGGATCAGCTTGATAGGCTGTATACTGATGGATGGATCGAAGATGTAATAAAATTGCAGAAAATTAGCAGAGATTGGAAACCTCATGGAGTTTGAAGATTCTGATGGAAATGTAACATCGGTGGAGCTTTGATATTAAATTTCCTTATAAATCCATTTTGTATAGTTTTCTTAGCAAATTTTATGGTTTGAGCTTCATCTTGAAAATTATATTGAGTCTCTTGTAATTCTATATTAGAAGGTCAGGTTTGGTCCCCCTTCTAATATGGATTTTCTTTCTTCTTGAAATAAAATCCTTCTATTAAAAAAAAACTCTGTGAATTTCGGCCAACAACTAAATTTAGGGCTAAAATAGGTCCAAACTACAAATCATGTACCTAAACTAATGTTTAATGAAGTCTAGACTACCCTTGTACTAGTAAATGATCTCTTATGCATTTGTTCCCATGTTACATGAATTTTTATGCTATAATACCCTAGATATAAATTTCGGCCAGCAACTAGATTGAGGGCTAAAATAGGTCCAAACTACAAATCATGTGCCTAAACTAATGTTTAATGAAGTTTAGACTACCCTTGTACTTGTAAATGATCTCTTGTGTGAGGTGTGCACTTGTTTCAATGTTATATGAATTTATTGCTATGAAACCTTATCTATAAAGTTTCGGCCAGCATGTATTAAGATAGGAAAAGAAAGCTAAAACCAATGTGTTGTCTTGATTAAGACAAATATGTTACATGAATGATGTGTTGATAAGACTAGCATGATGTTTGCTTCACTTGCATGTGTTTAAAGAAAGGTCCTACATTGTCATGCTATTTATGTGAATGGTTGTGCCATGAAAGTATGCCTATACTCATGAAATGATTGAATGTCTATAGTACATTTATTATGAAAGAAAGAAAAAGGAAAGAATGCATGTATGTATTTTACTTTAAAGTATGGCTTGTACCGGATCTTGAAAAAGATCCACGGTTCTGGACTACCGAAGCTGTCCCTAGGTTGAAAGAAAGTAGACCTAGTAACCCTAGTAGGTCAAGACTAGCTACCTCGCATCTATTTAGGGATGCGCGCAAAGAAAGAATGGGTACAAGCCGGAGACCACAATAAAGATGATGTATTCTTATGTTAAAGTATTACTTATTATGTTTTCTAAAGAGCATCCTAAATGTTTTTGCAAATCATATGTTTATGTTTGTATGCATTCATGTACCTTATGAGTTTTATGCTATACATGAATGTTATATGTCTTTCAAATATACGCGACATGTGGATTTAGTGAGTAAGAAAGAGCTTACTAAGTTTTGTATTTATAGTTGATTGCTTATGTTGCAGATCAACATAGAAATTACTAAAGGAAAGGGAAGCTGTAGGAAGGGCTCGTGTGTGTGGTGGTGACTTGGCTGATCGATCCATTTTAGTGCCATTATAGACTTAGCATTTATCTTTATAAGAAAACATGTTTTACTACTTTATACTTGATACTTGTTAGCTCTTTTGAAATTTATTTAAGGCTTGGATGCTACTAGATACTATATGACCTTTATACCTTGTTGCATGTGTTATAGTTATGTTTTATTTCCGCTGCAATGCTTTAGATTCATATGCAATAATATGCGTAAATTAAGTAGGAAAAGATAACGTGCCGCCTTAACGGTAAGGGGCGGGCGTTACATAATAATCAATTCAATATATTTTTTCCTTCATGAAATTTCTTAAAAAATGATAAACAAAATAAGGGCACAAATAATTGGATAATTAAATTTGAAGTTGACGCACACTAAAAAAAAATTGCCCTCTAAAATATTCATCCTTATTGATATTTAAATCCGGATCATTTTAGTTGTTACTCCGGTCTCCGAGTACATTATCACAGTAGAGGTAAAATAGCTTTAGGAAGGAATCCTTTTATCAAATCGTTAGGTATCTCTTTGTCTTAAAAAAACTAAAAAGGGTCAAAAGGCATCATGTTTTCTTTTTTTTTAAGAAAATCTTTATTTTTTAAAGCATTGTTGTAACAGTTTGGATCAACTATTATAACATATAATAACTACTCGATAATTATAACAATATATAATGGCTTAGTATTGTAATAGTTACAATTAGAAATATAAATAGAAAAAAAATGATGGAAATAAATAAGACTTTAATCGTACGTTGAAAATTTCAAAGTACTATGATTAATTTATATTATTGTATATATATATATATATATATATATATATATATATATATATATATGATGTGAATGAATACATAGGAAGAGATTTTCTCACGTGTGAGTGCGCAGGGAGTACAAATTTAGGATCTAGATTACGCTAAATCAAGTTGATTGGTGTGCAAGCACGACTTGTTATAGAAAAAAGAAACAAGGATAATTCTTCAACCTTGTTTCCTAAACCTCCTTTTGAATACAATTTCGCTTAGCAAAATCATCGTGAGAGCATTCTGGTAGTAACTCAGTTTGCCATATTCCACCAGTATTTGAAAGTAGGACTCAACATCTTCTCTTCCAGTCGGTGAGTCGACACTCGGACTCGGCCATACAAGGTAGTATAGTTTTCAGCCAGCTTAGTCATCCCAAACAGCTCCTCATTCCTTGCTTGGCAACTTCAAATTATCAATTCAGGTTACTCAACAGATAAGTATGAATTTTGTATTGTAAATTCAGAATATTCCCCTCTATCTCAGGCAAGATTGTCAAACAATTTTAAAATAGATTTCATTCTGTTCAGATGACCACGAGAAGTGTTGAGGTGCAATAGACGGTGTAATAGACTCAACGTGTGACGATCCCCTCCACCTTGATTGGAAATGTTTCAATCAACCTCAAAGAAAGGCTAGAGAAGTTCACTGGATTAAACTTCAAGAGGTGGCAGTAGAAGATGCTCTTCTACTTGACCACACTCAATCTGGCTCGGTTTTTTACCGAGAACCATCCCAAGTATGCTAAGGATGGTACCGATGTCCAAAGCATTAGTGCAATGGAGTCTTAGACTTATTCCCCCTCCACCTTGATTGGAAATGTTCCAATCAACCTCAAAAAAAGGCTAGAGAAGTTCACTGGATTGAACTTTAAGAGGTGGTAGTAGAAGATGCTCTTTTACTTGACTATGCTTAATCTGGTTAGGTTCTTGATCGAGGACCCTCTCAAGCATACTAAGGATGGTACTAATGTCCAAACCATCAGTACAGTGGAGGCTTGGACTCAGTCTGTATTCCTATGCTGAAACTACATTTTCAACTATGTTACCGACTTGTTATATGTCATGTACAACACAAAGAGAATGACTAAGGAGTTGTGAAAGTCCCAAAACAAGAAGTACAAGATGGAGGTTGTGGGGGGCAAGAAGTTCATTGTGGATCGATTTTTAGACTGCAAGATGGTACTGTTGTCTAAACCATCAGTGTAGTGGAGACTTGGACTTATTATGTGTTCTTATGTCGAAACTACATTCTCAATTGTCTTGCCAACTTTCTATATGTCATGTATAATACAAATAGAATGACTAAGGAGCTATGTGAGTCCCTGGACAAGATGTATAAGACGGAGGATGTGGGGGCTAAGAAGTTCATTGTGGATTGATTCCTGGACTACAAGATGGTTGACTCCAAGATTATGATAAGTCAAGTCCAAGAGTTTTAGGTGATCTGCAGGAGATCTACTCGGAAGGTATAGTTCTGAGTGAAACCTTTCAGATAGTAATAATCATTAAGAAGTTGTCTCCCGATTGGAAGGATTTTAAGAACTACCTAAGCATAAGCGGAAGGAGATGAACATGGAGGAACTCATTGTTAGACATTGCATTGAAAAATACAATAAGAGTTTTAAGAAAAATTGTTCTCTCATGCTACTATGAAAGACAATGTGATCGAGCATGGTCAAAACTCAAAACAGAAGAACTCAAAGCTTCTAAGATGGGACCCAGAGGAGGCATAAGCAAGAAGAAATTCTTTGGGAAGTATTTTAACTATGATCGAGTCGGTCACAAATCTTCGGAGTGCAAAAAATCGAAGAAGAAGCTGGAGACTAACTTGAATGAGAGATAAGAAATGGATGACCTTTGTGTTGTGGTCTCCGAATTAAACCTGGTGGGTTCAAACCCACGACAATGGTGAATTGATATCGATGCCACCAGACATATCTACTGCAACAAGGAGCTGCTTCACAACTTCACAACTTTGAAGAAAATAAAGATGGGGAGAAACTCTTCATAGGTAACTCAATTACGTCAGACATCATGGGCCAAGGAAAAGTAGTGTTGAAGCTAACCTCCAACAAAGAGTTGACTCTTAATAATGTGTTGTATATTCCGAAGATTCAGAAGAATCTAGTGTTTGGACTGCTGCTTAGTAAGCATGACTTCTGCATTATGTTTGTGTCAAACAGAGTCGTTTAGTCTAAAAATGGAATATTTTTAAGAAAGGGTTATGTAATAGATGGATTGTTGAAGCTAAGTATAATAGCTATTAACCCTAAGATTAATAAAATTGTAAACTCTTCTATTTTTATCCTTGAGTCTTCGTCTTTATGACATGATAGATTAGGACATGTTAATTACGACGTGTTGCATAAATTGTTTAACATGTAAAGCATACTTATATTCCATGTTGACCTAAAACACAAGTGTGAGATTTATGTTGAAGCGAAAATGACAAGGTCATCCTTTTAATATGTTGAAAGAAGCAACTAACTGCTCGGCTTAATTCACACCAACGTGTGCAATCTAAAAGGTACACCAATATGTAGTGAGAATAAGTATTTCACTACTTTTGTATATGATAACACAAAATACTGTTATGCGTATCTTCTCAAAAGTAAGGATGAAGTTATAAAGAAATTTATTCTCTATAAGAATGAAGTTAAAAATTAACTTAATAAAAAGATTAGGATGATTCAAAATGATTGAGGCGGTGGATATATATCACCGTTCCCTGAGATGTGTCCTGTTGAACATGGAATCAAATACGAAACAATAACTCCTTATACTCCTCAGCAAAATAGAGTTGCCGAGCAAAATAATTGCACTCTAAAGAAATCATCGATGCTCTTCTATTGAACTCTGAACTGTTAGAGTTCGTGTGGGGTGGGGGGGGAGCTATGTTAATAACTAATTACCTTTTAAATAAGGTGTCCTGAAAGAAAATAAATAAGAGCGCCTATGAGGTGTGGAATGGAAGACATCCGCCCTATAAATATTTGTGAATGTTGTTAAAGTTTTGGTGCTTGATCCAAAAAAAATAAGATAGCACTAAAAATTGTTAATTGCATATTTATTGGATATGCATATAACAATAATGCATATTCGTTTTTGTGTATGAGCCACAAATATCATATATACATAAGAATTAGATAATATAATCGAGAAATGCATCGTTCTTTGAGCATGTGTTTCGTATAAGACCCAAGAGGAAGCAAGAACTCCTCTAAATGTGAATTTGAAATACAAGAGGAAGAAGAAGATGATGAATTAGAGAGGTTGAGCTCAGATGAAGTAAAAGACTCTGGTGGTTCAAAGTGATCGAGGTGGTGAATATATATCACCATTCACTGAGTTGTGTCTTGCTAAATATGGAATCAAATACGAAATAACTGATGGTTGTAACCACCGAGGTAGCAATACCCAAGGTATGGCTCAGCGGATTTCCTAAGCAACCACGACGTCGAACATGAGAGACCTCTCTATGTCTACGGATTAAAAATTTTAATCCGAATAGAGACCCGTCTCCCAAATGACCATCTCATCGTTATGTCAATTAATTCAAGTCACAACTTAGTCAACACCAAAGTTAAGGCCTTGTAACTTTCCGAATTAATCGACCGTGGAAAAGACAACGAATGGATCGCCGGTTTTTGTGTTTATTATCGAGGTTCATGACATAATTAATTATCATATTAATTAACAAATAATTAACTCATGACAATTAATTAAACACATGCAAAAACAAAGCATGAAATAATAATGAAAACAAGAGGAGCTAAAGAAGAGTATACCTCGTCTTTTACCTCGCAGTCTTCTACCTTATGACCCTCCCCTCTTGGACGTTGTGTGGGCAACGAGCTACCAAGACGCGGAGTCACCGAAGGCCTCAAATTAATCACTTTTCTTCAAGCTTCTTCCTTGCCTCAACACAAACCCTAGCACCCTAGGGTTTCACCCGCCGGAAACCTCCTCCTTTGCCTCCTCTTTGCGCCGCCGGCAGCCGCCCTTATCCATGAAGCTTCGACCACAAGAGAGCTGAGGTTTGGGAGGATAGGAATATGAAGAAGATGGAAGAAGAAGCTGAGACAAATCCCTTCTTCTTCCTCAAAATAGCTCGCAACCTTCTTCTCCTCCTATTCAAGCTCGCCGGCGCCAACAATGACAAAACCTTGCTTTCTGGCCACCGACCTCCTCCTCTCCAAGCTGAGACCAGCTCCTCACCTTAAGGAGACTTCAGCCACAGAAGAAGAAGCGATGGAATAGGATGAAGATGGAGAAAACCCAATCCAAACCTCTTCTCCTCCTTCTTGTTGCGGCGACAAACTCACCGGCAGCTGCCTTCTCTCTTTTGGTCCGCTGGTTCCAGCTATCCCAAGGATTGCTCCAGCCAAAAGGGAGAAGAGAGAAAGAAGAAACCGAAGAAGAAGATGCCAAAACCTTCTACTTCTTCACCTTTGTTGCTGCCGACTTCAATAGGGTTGCTGCAACCCTAAGAGAGAGAGAGAGGGAGAGAGGTTTTGGGGTTTTGGCTTATGTGATTAATTGTGGATTAATTCGCCTTATATCATGACTCCTATGGGGTATTTATAGGGCTAAGGTAGGGACCATGAGGAGGAGTTGGGTCTTGTCCCGCTAATGGATCCAAATCCGATCCATTAATGGAGATCCATTCCACAAAAGGATCCCCATTGAACTTCCTCACCAACCCTCATATTTTTGTATGGGCTCCACCTATTATTAGTCATCCATCTCTCCGTGTTTAAGATATCGAATGCCCGATAATTAATTTAAATTACTGACAATTTTAATTAATTATCCTCTTGATCCTTGACTAGTACCACTCAACCTTTTCATCATGTCGGACCATAGTCCACTTTCAAGATTTGACATGACGATCCTTTTGAGCTCATCAAGGGGGCATCATTATTCTGACTTACCGGGACATGGTTTCCCTCAATAATCAATGGCACACCATGTAGATAAAATTATTACCCAACTTACCGGGTCTATTGTAACGACCCGGCCCGTTGACCCGACCCGTCGACCCGACCCCTCGGCCCCTTGGGCGACCAAATTCTATTTTTGGCGGCCCAAGAACCTGACCCCTTTAGTCGTCGACTGTCGACCGTGCCGTTACTCACTAGGTCTTCCCACCCCTGGCCAGTGGATTTTTATATTCCCCAGGATTCGAACTCTAGACCTCCAGGATAAGTACTAGAGTTTATGAATCCTGGTAGCCAAGTGAGCGCTCACTTGGCTATCAGGATTCATAAACTCTAGTACTTATCCTGGAGGTCTAGAGTTCGAATCCTGGGGAAGGCAAAAATCCACTGGCCAGGGGTGGGAAGACCTAGTGAGTAATGGCACGATCGACGGTCGATGGCCAAAGGGGCCAGATTGTTGGGCTGCCAAAATGGAATTTGGCCACCCAAGGGGTCGAGAGGTCGGGTCGACGGGTCGGGTCGTTACAATAAAAAGGCGCCTTTTTATTGTAACGACTCGGTCCGTCGACCCGACCCCTCGGCCCCTTGGGCGGCCAAATTTCATTTTTGGTGGCCCAACAACCTAGCCCCTTTGGTTGTCGACCGTCGTTACTCACAAGAACTTCCCACCCCTGGCCAGTGGATTTTTGCCTTCCCCAGGATTCCAACTCTAGACCTCCAGACTAAGTACTAGAGTTTATGAATCCTGATAGCCAAGTGAGCACCGCTCAAAGTGTTAGTGATATGAGAGAAGTGTCCTAAGGCAATCGCCTTATGATTGTAAATATTTATTTTAATAAATGATAATTCACTATTTGAGTATACATGTTTGTATTTGATTGGGATCTTAAACTCATCTACTGAATGTCCGCAATACAACTCACAGCATAAGAGAATTTGTGATGGAATCACAACTAGTGATTATCTCTAAATGTGCAAATGTGAAGTATTGAAAACATCCCTAGTCGATGAATTGATAAAAACGGATACTATCAATTCTGTTGAGACTAGCATGGGTTATTCTCTAATCAGCTGATTCTCACTAGCTGGTGACATTGGGATGTCCGGAGATAAACATGGATGCTAGTTAAGGGAACTAGTTCATTGGAGTGACTAGCTGTAAGACTTCATATGGAATCTATATATATAGAAATGTCAATGAAGTTCTTACTGCAGCTTAAGTGCGATGTTCCTTTGACTTGCGGTGTTCAAGTCATCTTGGTCATGGAGACTTATACTTTAACATCTTAAGCAAGCATCTCCAAGGAGGTGTGGACCCAGGATGATTGGGTATAAGCCGAAGTGCCCGAAGATGTTTGAACAGCCTACAAAGGATTCACCACTCCTTGCGAGGAGATGTATACCCAGGCCTATCGTCGGATTGTTACTCAAAACCTCTGGCCAGAGTATATCATGTTTAGAGTGCAAGTCTCTAAAATACATGAGAGTAATTAGAAATCCAAAGGACGAGAAAGATACTACTTGGGCTAGGTGTGACGTAGTCAGTCTAGTGGGGACTGACACAAGCAGACCATGTCCTGAACCAAGTGGGTATAAGGTGGTGAAGGGAATGAGGCACGAATCATTAGAGCTGCTGAAGGGTTTCAGAATAATTTCTTCTGAGGTCAAACCGTTGATCTTTCGATTAATTGGGGATTATGATGTACTACTAGGTGCCACTCATGATCGTTCTATAATTAGTTGATTATAGACGGCCAACATAAATCGAAAGCCTATTTAGTCACACGCACTATGAGTAATCCGAGGGATTTAAAACGTGTTGAAAATTAGATTTTCCGATCAAGAGAAATAAGACGAATCTGAATTTATCAGAGGCGTAATGGAAGCTAAAAATGGCTAAGTCTTTTGAAGGGTTATTGGGCGAATTAAATGAGTTTAATTCGCGATCGGTTCGGCTTGGTTTGGCCGACCAAAGAGGGTGCCAAATCCCTTGGGTTGGCCGGCCACATTAAAGGGAAGAAACCAATTTAATTGGTTTAATTAATAAAATAAATCTAGTGCGATTTGTTTTATAAATTATGGATAAATGAATTTGTGTAAAGAAATTTATATAAATAAATTTATATAAATTTATTCTTTTTATAGAAATTAAAATGATCAATGAAATGGTTTATTTTAATTTTATAAAATCAATTATGAATTAATTTTTCCATAATAAGAAAGTTTATAAATTTCTTATAAAATTTATTCCATAATAAAAGGGGAGATTAATTAGTTTTATTATAAAGTTAGTTATAATAAAATTCATAAGAGAATTTATAGGATAAATTTCTTATGATAACTAATTAGTTTTATTATAAAGTTAGTTATAATAAAACTTAGTTTAAACGGAATAATTCATAAGAGAATTTATAGGATAAATTTCTTATGATAACTAATTCCGTTAAGAGAGAGACTTGGCAAGGGAGATGCTACTATATATAGGAACTAAAGGCAAGCCCTTAGTTCTAATCGAAATAGCGATCAAGAGATTAACTTTCTCCCCCTCTCTCTCTTATTCTCTTCTCCCTCTCTTCCCCTTAGGGCCGGCGCCCTCCTTGAAGATTAGGGCCGGCTCCCCTTGTCCAAGTTAGGGCCGGCGCACCCTCATCCCTCCAAGTGGTTGGCGTGAGCAAGGATCACCAAGGAGAAGCCAAACAAGAAGAAGAAGAAGCGGATCACATCTCCCTCCTTCTCGGAATTTTGATTCCGTTAACTTGGTGGTTAGTTTCCTATCTTTTCTCTTGTTCTTCTAGTTGTGCCTTTGGAGAATCTAGTAGTTCTCGTCGGCACAAAATTCGTGACTTTGCGAAGTCATCCCGAAGAGAACTCGGCGTGGACGCGAATAGAGGCGAAGCTTCCAAGGGACGCTACGGTTGGATCTCGTCCCTTACTTCGAGTTACGCGAGGTACATGGTAAATTAGTTTACTTTTCCGCAATGTTTTAATTTATGATTATGTCCACACATCATAAGGTTGCATGCTAGATACGTGGTTAAAATAATTTAGGAAATTATTTTATGCTAATTCTTCCGCTGCACGTAAAAATTTAAAATTTTACGAACTCGTATCCTTGTCAACATGCACCCGGTCCCAACACAAAGGGGCCAGGTTGTTGGGCCGCCAAAAATGAAATTTGGCCGCCCAAGGGGCCGAGGGGTCGGGTCGACAGGCCGGGTCGTTACAATAAAAAGGTTGGCGGCCCAACATCCTGACCCCTTTGATCGTCGACCGTCGTTACTCACAAGAACATCCCACCACTGGCCAGTGGATTTTTGCCTTCCCCAGGATTCGAACTCTAGACCTCCAGGCTAAGTATTAGAGTTTATGAATCCTGGTAGCTAAGTGAGGCGCTCACTTGACTACCATGATTCATAAACTCTAGTACTTAGCCTGGAGGTCTAGAGTTCGAATCCTGGGGAAGACAAAATTCCATTGGCCAGGGGTGGGAAGTTCTTGTGAGTAACGATGGTCGACGATCAAAGGGGCCAAGTTGTTGGGCCACCAAAAATAGAATTTGGCCACCCAAGGGGTCGAGGGGTCGGGTTGACGGGCCGGGTCGTTACACTATCGATCTAACAGAATCGATCTCGCCCATTGGTAAATCAAAGTAATAATAATTAAATACACGTGCCCGTTATTATTTCGGGATTTAGAGATCGTACTCCATAATATAAACCGAGGTCCAATCCAATTTATGAAGTCAGTACAAAATTGGATAACCTCTCTTTTGGTCCTACTCAATGCACACAAAGTACACCAGTGTAATTCTATGGTTAAGAAAAACCACACCTAATTACACTACAACCATCTCGATGGTTTTTCCAACTCCATCTCGGTTGTGAGCCTCTTTATTATACTTTTGCAAGGAACTTGATAACATGATCTTCTGTGCGTCACCACGCACCATGTTATCTACAATGCAAAGTATGAGATAATTTGTGCATATACTAATATAAATATGCACCGTGTGATTTTGTGATTTTCTTTTAAAAATGTAGATGTACTTTAATCAAAAGCAAGACTTTTAGTATACATCCTAATAATAACAACTAATTACACTCCTCAGCAAAATAGAGTTGATGAGCAAAATAATTGCACTCTAAAGATGTTAAATATCGAAAATTCAAGGGCTAAAGTGTTAAAAAATGAAACTTAGGGGTTTGGTTTTAATTGGCAAAAGATGAAGGGTCATTTTGTAAAATACCACAACTAATATAAATGCTATTGTTTTGTTTTTCTTAATTTCCCTAAATTTCTCCCCTATTGTTTCGCCCGACGCTGTGCGGTTTGCAACCTCATGAGAGCCCGAAGTCAGCGATCCTCTTCTCCAACGCACGCCCTTTTCCTCCTCTTCTCCTCGACACCAAGCCCCCTTCATGGATCCAGCACCAATCAACCTTCCCTTACCTTGACTCGCCACCACAGCAGGCGCCATGAGTTCTCTCCCAACGACGTTAGGTTGTCACCTACTTTGTTCCACGACGGAGTAGACTCTCTGTGGCTGACGGCGCATTCATGCATCTTCGTCATAGTCATTCACAACGTCGATCTAGTGGGTGTTGGTACCCTGGTTAGTTTTGATGTGATCAACTAGGTTAAGTTAGGTCATATGTTTACTAATCCCTCTGCTAAGTGTGCAGGAGCTTAGGTACGGAGGAAGTCGAGCGTAAGACGTAGCAGACGAGAAGGATTGTGCGGGGAAGTGAGTCGACTGACTCTGTAGAATCGAAGGGACGCGGAAGCTGAGGAAGAGTACGCCGTGGAGCGAGAAGGACGCACGCGGTGTCCGAGGGATGAGAAGCCAGGAGGAAGGACACTTGAGGGGTGAAAGGCCGGAATCGGGTTCGGGTGATCCTAACTCCGGTTGGCCAGAAATTACCCAAGAAGGTGATGCAACTCAAGCCGGAGGCTGGTCAGCATTGGCTGACCAAAAGGCATACTGGGTGCCCGTAAGGTCACGGGTGCCTGAGAGATCAGGCGTCTGACCCTCAGGTGCCTGTGTTGTATCAGGTTCCCTAGAAGGCAGTTTCAGCCGTTTGCGAGAGTTGGCTTTGAATAAGCTTGGCATGCCACCTGTCAGGCGCTCAAGCCCACTCAGGCGCCTGTATTGCATCAGACGCCCAAGAGCGGAGTCTCGAGCAGAAAAATATAGTTTTAATTAAACTTTATCTCTTAAAGGATAAAACCTTGTCCTTTAATCAAATCCAATGGTTGTAGTTTAATCCCATCCAAGATCAACCGTCCAAATTACATCCATGGATCAATGACCAAGCGAAAATTCATCAACAATCAATCATCCAGATTTATTCTCTTAGGCTATAAATAGGCTTAGAGTTTTAGCTTTAGGATCAATTAATTCACTTGTAAAATCTCTAAAGTCTAGTGTGCTTTTGTTGTAAGGTTTCTTCGCCATATGGAGATTTTTGTTGAGCATCCACTACCTTGGAAGCAACTTTCTTAGTTGCGACCAAGTTCCTTTTGAAAAGACGAGTACTTCCACTTTCATTATTTTAACCGTCTATTCACCCCCTCTAGCCGGGCCAACCCGATCCAACAAGTGGTATCAGAGCCAACGTCACCGCAGAAGGACTAACCGTCGACTGCAGTAATTTTGAGAAAATGGTTGGAGCAGTAATCTACCTGCTGAAGTTTGAATGGGAGTTCACGATGTGGAAGCGCCAAATGCAAGTATTTTTTTAAAATTGATATTGAATTGCTACTAATTATGAAAAATAGTTTTTCAGTTCCTAAAGACAAAGAAGTAGAGTCGTGGATCAAGAAGGTGCAAGCGGACTTTGTAACAAATGGCAAAGAAGAATTTCACCTGCTAGCCGTTCTTCCCGCGCAATAAGTCAACCGCATCGGGAATTACAACTTGGCAAAAGAGCTCTGGGAGAAATTCCTAGAATTGCGTGAAGGTACCTCTGAGGCAAAACTAGCGTGACGAGACCTCCTTCGAAGCCAACTGACAAACCTCTGGATGGAAGATGGAGAATCAGTTGCGCATCTACACGCCAAGGTAAAAGAACTAATCATGGACCTTGAGAACCTCGAAGAAAAGGTATCAAGTCACGACGCTCAAAGGTACGTCTTTAATGCATTTTCGAGAACCCTGGAATGGACCTCAGTAATCGACACGTATTTCATTTCGAAAGATTTAGAGGTAAGTACATTAGAGCAATTGTTTTCTATTTTGGAGCTTCACAAATCTCGTTTTGTAGAAAAGAATAAGAAAGCAGACATCGTCGTACTGAACACAAAGAAGATCCAACTCGACGAGGAATCCTCGACTGATGACAAAACAACAAAAATGGTAAGTTCTTTTTAAGCTAACAAATTTTCAAGAACGCAGAAAAGAAGACGGTCTCCAAAGAAGCGAATAATCATATGCTACAACTACAACGAGGAGGGACACCTGAAGGACTAGTGCCCTAAACTTAAGAACCATTCAAAAAAGAAAAAGACACTGAAGGCCACCTGGGACGAGTCCTCGTCAGAAGAGTCGGAAGGTCACGAATATGCGAGACTTGCACTGATGGCAAATCATCAAGAATGGAGCATTGATGAAGGGGGAGAGACGTCAGAAGAAAGCGACGACGAAAGAGGAACCTCGCTTTTCGAAAGCGACCTGGTAAGTGAGGTTTGTTTTCTTTCTCATGATCAGTTATATGCAAGAGTTAAAACTTTACTCAAATCTAATGGTGAATTAGAAAAAGAAAATTTGAAATTAAAAAAATGAATTGACACTCTGATATTTTGAAAAATGAAAAATGACAATTTGAAAAACCTAGTGCAAAAATTAGAACTTTATATTGCATATTTACGCTAAAAGAAAAACAAATTTCCTAATAATTTAAATTGGTATTTTAAAAACCATAAGGGCCAATTTAAAAATGTACCCAAAAGCTATATTCCGCCTAAGTTTTTAATTAATCTTGTAGATATGAACTTATTTTGGGTTCCTAAAATTGTATTAAACTGATATGTTTTTTTGTTATTATATATGTGTGCATTTTTTCAACAAAAATTATGTCTTTATTTTTTTTCTTATGCACAATTATGTTGTCCATCTACTGGATTTTTTTTTAAATTTTTTGAATATTTTTTTTGTTTATGATTTTTCGTTCGAAATTTGCAATTAAAATTATAAAAATAGATTAATAATTTATTTTTAGAGATCCAATTTTTCATGATTCAGATATAGTGGAAGAACTCATTTTAATTTTTTTAAAAAAATTTTAAAGTATTGTTCAATTTTTAAAAAAAATTTCTTCAAAAAACTCTTATATGTTAATTTTTCATTTATTTTCAGACTTTATTAACGAATTTGAAGCTTAAAACTTTTGTCCAAACTCATATCTTTGACTTTGACAAAAATATTTAGATTTTTTTTATAGATGTTCGATTTTTTTTAATTTTTATTGAAATCTGCTTTTTTCGATAAACAAACATTTGGACCAGATCCGATTTTTTTTTTTGGATCTCCTCAGCTGTTGATTTTGTCAAAAAAAATTGGAATTTTTTTAAGTAAATTATTTTACAATGGAATTAACTTCGAAAAAATATGTCATTTTCAATTCGGCAATTTACCAAAGGGCATACCTAAGTATTGGTATTTACCAAAAGGCGTACCATGGTTTCAATGTTACCAAAGGGCGCACATATTTTAGTAAATTCCACTTATACCCTTACCGTCAAGTACTGCATGCATTTCTCTTTCTCATTCTCATTCTCTTTCTCTTTGTCAGTAACGAATTTCGAGACAGACCATAATGAGATGTTACTTTATATTTTGATTTTTATATTATGGAACCATTCTCAAAACAAAAAAATATTGAAATTATTTAAAATATTTTTATTAAATTAAAACTAAAAGAACATTTCAGCCACCCACGTTGGGTCTGAAATGGTTGTATTTCAGGCCCAACGTGGGGCTGAAATGTTTCCATTTCAGGCACAACGTGCCCAATATTAAGGGTCTTTTTTCGGTTCTTTGTTATTACATTTTAACACCTCGGAGAAGTCCAAATAAATAATGGATAGCAAATCTGAACTCCTTGTAACCTCAGAAATCCACAGGAACTGAAATTTTTACAATCGGAGCTCTCTAAATCAATTAGTGGCCTTTTAGGGTCATTGGGCCTGAAATGGAAACATTTCAGGCCCACGTTGGGCTTGAAATGGAACCATTTCAGGCCTAATGAACCTAAAAGGGCTAATGTGTCAAAATTCACTGATTGACCTAGAGAGCTCCGATTGTAAAAATTTCAGTTCCTGTAGATTTCTGAGGTTACAAGAAGTTCAAATTTGCTATCCATTATTTATTTGGACTTCTCTAAGGTGTTAAAATGTAATAATGAAGAATCGAGAAAACACCTTTAATATTGGGCATGTTGGGGCTGAAATGGGCACGTTGGGCCTGAAATGTTTCCATTTCAGGCCCAACGTGGGCCTGAAAATGGTTCATGAACCAATGACCTTAAAAGCCTAATGTGTCAAAACCCACTAATTGACCTAGAGAGCTCCGATTGTAAAAATTTCAGTTCCTAAGGATTTCTGAGGTTACAAGGAGTTCAAATTTGCTATCCATTATTTATTTGGACTTCTCCGAGGTGTTAAAATGTAATAATGAAGAACCGAGAATAAATCACACATTTGGCCTTTTAGGGTCATTGGGCCTGAAATGGTTGGACACCAATTGCATTGGTGATATCTAATATATAGATGTTTGGACACCTAAAACATCATCTCCTACCTCTAACCTCTCTATTCATATGGAATTTTCAGAAATCCAGATATGGGAGGTCTATCAGTGAGTTTTGGTAAAAACTCACTGATATTTCTAAACTACTCCTATTTGATTGGTGATATCTAATATATAGATGTTTGGACACCTAAAACATCATCTCCTACCTCTACCCTCTCTATTCATATGGAGTTTTCAGAAATCCAGATATTGGAGGTCCATCAGTGAGTTTTGACCAAAACTCACTGATATTTCTAAACTACTCCTATTTGATTGGTGATATCTAATATATAGATGGTTGGACACCTAAAACATTATCTCCTACCTCTAACCTCTCTATTCATATGGAGTTTTCAGAAATCCAGATATGGCAGGTCCATCAGTGGATTTTGGTCAAAACCCACTGACATTTCTAAACTACTCCTATTTGATTAGTGATATCTAATATATAGATGTTTGGACACCTAAAACATCATCTCCTACCTCTACCCTCTCTATTCATATAGAGTTTTCAGAAATCCAGATATGGGAGGTCCATCAGTGAGTTTTGACCAAAACTCACTGATATTTCTAAACTACTCCTATTTGATTGGTGATATCTAATATATAGATGTTTGGACACCTAAAACATCATCTCCTACCTCTACCCTCTCTATTCATATGGAGTTTTCAGAAATCCAGATATTGGAGCTCCATCAGTGAGTTTTGACCAAAACTCACTGATATTTCTAAACTACTCCTATTTGATTGGTGATATCTAATATATAGATGTTTGGACACCTAAAACATCATCTCCTACCTCTACCCTCTCTATTCATATGGAGTTTTCAGAAATCCAGATATTGGAGCAGTGAGTTTTGACCAAAACTCACTGATATTTCTAAACTACTCCTATTTGATTGGTGATATCTAATATATAGAAGTTTGGACACCTAAAACATCATCTCCTACCTCTACCCTCTCTATTCATATGGAGTTTTCAAGAATCCAGATATGGGAGATCCATAAGTGAGTTTTGACCAAAACCCACTGATGGACCTACCATATCTGGATTTCTGAAAACTCCATATGAATAGAGAGGGTAGAGGTAGGAGATGATGTTTTAGGTGTCCAAACATCTATATATTAGATATCACTAATCAAATAGGAGTAGTTTAGAAATATCAATGGGTTTTTACCAAAACCCACTGATGGACCTACCATATCTGGATTTCTGAAAACTCCATATGAATAGAGAGGGTAGAGGTAGGAGATGATGTTTTAGGTGTCCAAACATCTATATATTAGATATCACCAATCAAATAGGAGTAGTTTAGAAATATCAGTGAGTTTTGGTCAAAACTCACTGATGGACCTCCAATATCTGGATTTCTGAAAACTCCATATGATTAGAGTGGGTAGAGGTAGGAGATGATGTTTTAGGTGTCCAAACATCTATATATTAGATATCACCAATCAAATAGGAGTAGTTTAGAAATATCAGTGAGTTTTGGTCAAAACTCACTGATGGACCTCCAATATCTGGATTTCTAAAAACTCCATATGAATAGAAAGGGTAGAGGTAGGACATAATGTTTTAGGTGTCCAAACATCTATATATTAGATATCACCAATCAAATAGGAGAAGTTTAGAAATATCAGTGAGTTTTGGTCAAAACTCACTGATGGACCTCCCATATCTGGATTTCTGAAAACTCCATATGAATAGAGAGGGTAGGGGTAGGAGATGACGTTTTAGGTGTCCAAACATATATATATTAGATATCACTAATCAAATAGGAGTAGTTTAGAAATATCAGTGGGTTTTGACCAAAACCCACTGTTGGACCTACCATATCTGGATTTCTGAAAACTCCATATGAATAGAGAGGTTAGAGGTAGGAGATGATGTTTTAGTTGTCCAACCATCTATATATTAGATATCACAAATCAAATAGGAGTAGTTTAGAAATATCAGTGAATTTTGGTCAAAACTCACTGATGGACCTCCAATATCTGGATTTCTGAAAACTCCATATGAATAGAGAGGGTAGAGGTAGGAGATGATGTTTTAGGTGTCCAAACATCTATATATTAGATATCACCAATCAAATAGGAGTGGTTTAGAAATATCAGTGAGTTTTGACCAAAACCCACTGATAGACCTCCCATATCTGGATTTCTGAAAATTCCATATGAATAGAGAGGTTAGAGGTAGGAGATGATGTTTTAGGTGTCCAAACATCTATATATTAGATATCACCAATGCAATAGGTGTCCAACCATTTCAGGCCCAATGACCCTAAAAGGCCTAATGTGTGATTTCTTCTCGGTTCTTCATTATTATATTTTAACACCTCGGAGAAGTCTAAATAAATAATGGATAGCAAATTTGAACTCCTTGTACCCTCAGAAATCCACAGGAACTAAAATTTTTACAATCGGAGCTCTCTAGGTCAATCAGTGGGTTTTGACACATTAGGCCTTTTAAGGTCATTGGTTCATGAACCATTTCAGGCCCACGTTGGGCCTGAAATGGTTCCATTTCAGGCCCAACATGGGCCTGAAATGGTTTCATTTCAGGCCCAACGTTCCCATTTCAGCCCCAACATGTCCAATATTAAAGGTGTTTTCTCGGTTCTTCATTATTACATTTTAACACCTCGGAGAAGTCCAAATAAACAATGGATAGCAAATTTGAACTCCTTGTAACATCAGAAATCCACAGGAACTGAAATTTTTACGATCGGAGCTCTCTAGGTCAATCAGTGGGTTTTGATACATTTGGCCTTTTAAGGTCATTGGTTCATGAACCATTTCAGGCCCAACGTGCCCATTTCAGCCCCAACATGCCCAATATTAAAGGTGTTTTCTCGGTTCTTCATTATTACATTTTAACACATCGGGGAAGTCCAAATAAACAATGGATAGTAAATTTGAACTCCTTGTAACCTCAGAAATCCACAGGAACTGAAATTTTTACAATCGGAGCTCTCTAGGTCAATCAGTGGCCTTTTAGGGTCATTGGGCCTGAAATTGAACCATTTCAGGCCCACGCTGGGCCTGAAATGGAAACATTTCAGGCCCAACGTGGGCCTGAAATGGTTCTATTTCAGGCCTAATGATCCTAAAAGGGCTAATGTGTTAAAATCCATTGATTGCCCTAGAGAGCACTGATTGTAAAAATTTCAGTTCCTGTGGATTTCTGAGGTTACAAGGAGTTCAAATTTGCTATCCATTGTTTATTTGGACTTCTCCGAGGTGTTAAAATGTAATAACAAAGAATCGAGAAAAGACCCTTAATATTGGGCACGTTGGGCCTGAAATGGAAACATTTCAGCTCCACGTTGGGCCTGAAATAGAACTATTTCAGGCCCAACGTGGGTGGCTGAAATGTTCTTTTAGTTTTAATTTAATAAAAATATTTTAATTAATTTTAATATTTTTTTGTTTTGAAAAAGGTTCCATAATATAAAAATCAAAATATAAAGTAACATCTCTTTATGGTCCGTCTCGAAATTCGTTACTGACAAAGAGAAAGAGAAAGAGAATGAGAATGAGAAAGAGAAATGCATGCAATAATTGACGGTAGGGGTATAAGAGAAAGTTTACTAAAATATGTGCGCCATTTGATAACATTGAAACCATGGTACGCCTTTTGGTAAATACCAATTCTTAGGTACGTGATAACTAGCATTTTATGACATTTTATTTGCTCATTTACTTAGCATTTTTTTATCTTATCGTATGTTTAAATCATGTTTATACTATATTTTACGATTAGGATTTATTTTTGGAGCTCATTATAATTTCCTCTAAAATTTGGTATTATTTCATGATTTTTGTAGGGAATTAAAGATTGGACCTTGGACGAAGGCTTGGTTCAATTCAAATGAAGATGGTTCAATTCAGCCAACTCGATTTGGACCCAAGAAGGGACTGGACTGGACAGGTCTGAACTAGGCTGAGCTGTGGCTGAACCCAGGGCTGAACCGAACTGCTGGGCTGATCTGGGTTGGGCTGTGAAAGGGTTGTTGAGCTCAAATGGGACCGAATTGGCTGAACCAAGGGCTGAGGAGGTTGAACCGAACCCAGGGCTGGGCTGACCCGGTGAGCACACGCGCACAAAAGAGGGGAACCGAATCCACTCGATCTTCTTCGATCCACGACCTTCTCCCAGCCGACCCCGACTCATCTCCCTCTCACGCAATCACCCCTCCATCACACAGCCGCCGGCCGGAGCGCCACCTTCCACCTCATCTCCTCACCACCTCCGGCCGGCTACCTCATTCTTGATCCTTCTTGGCAAACACAAGGCAAACCCTAGAGGAGGCTCGACACACGCAACTTCCATCTTCCACCAAGGAACCATAGCCACCATCATCTTCTTCCTTCCATCTCTTCATTCCGACGCCGATTGATCTGGAACCCTAGAAGCCAGAGCTCATTGAACTCCATCTTCTCCTCCAATCCATCGAAGCCTCTTCTTCACAGCATCCTTCATCAGCAGCCGCACTTCAAATCTTTTTCTTCACAGCCAAGATTTGATTATTGTGTTGATATTTGCTTGTTTGTGTTGATGTTGAATGCTTGTATTGAATTTGATTCCCTAATGTTTCAGTTTGCATGTACTTGGGTAATTTTGCTTCATGCGTGTTATGTGTTCGATGAAATGCCCCAACCAATTGTTTTACTTTAGTTTGGTAATTTCTCAGCTTAGATTCTTGCTACGTTTATTAATTGAATGTTTCAAGTTTTTCTTATGTTTAAATATGCAATTAGGTTAGATTAGGTTAAGTTTCATTAATGCTTTACTTCCTTAATTGCTTCCTTTATGCTGCCTTGCGTTTCCTTGTCAAGTTAGGTTAGATTAGATTTCTTAATGCTGTAGGTTTTGATCCGTACTTAGTTTCGTCAATGCTTTACTTTAAGTTGTCGTTTTCTTTTCTGCAAGTATAGTTTAGGTTAGATTAGATCTTCTTTACTCGCATTGCCTTTCATTAATTATGATTAGATTTCATACTTGCTTTGCCATTCCATTTCATAGTCATAACACTCAAATCCAAACCCCCAGTTTAATAACCCAAAATCCACAAGCAATAACATACGATCCTAAGATTTATTAACCTATCATTACATTCCTAGAGAGAGACGACTCGAGTTACTCTATATTGTATTAGTTTAGAGGAGTTCGATACTTTAATTGTATTTGAAACCGTAACACGACTAAAGCGGTTATCAAATTTGGCACCGTTGCCGGAGATTATATTGGTGTTTGATAATTTTAGGATTTGATTCTATTCTTATTTGCTTTATCCTTTTGTATACGGGTGCTGCCATTTTGTTTGTTTTGTGACAGGACTGCATGTTCAAAATGTCTTCAAATGAACAGTTAGAGATCAAATTTTTGATGGAGTTAAAATGTATGTTTAAGCACGCTTATCCATCTACTTACCAGCAGCCGTGTCAACAATTTCAGTAGCAGAACCAGGATTTTCAGCAGTACTATTCAGATTTTCAACAACCAGATTATCAATTTCAGCAAGGGCAGCCACAATCTCAATCTTTTCAAGAATTTCAGTTGCCCTATTCAGATTTTCAACAAGGCCAACAATTCAATCAACCACCACAGCAATTTCAACCATCATTTCAGAATTTTCAACAAGGGTACAATCCAAATTTTCTATAAGATTTCCAACCTCTGAATCAGCCACAATAATAGTTTCAGCAAAGTTTCCAAGATTTCCAACAACCATTCAATTCTGATCAGCAAGGATGGTCACATTCACAGCAAGTTTATCAGCCATCAGTCCAGAATTTTCAACAAGATTTCCAGAATTTTCCATCTTCACAGCCCCAGAATTTTCAACCTTTCAACCAACACTTTCAGCGAGCAGATCAGCAATTCCAGAGTCACATTCTTCAGCAACCTCCACCAAGGTATGAGGATACACAAAGTTAATTTACTGAGCCATATCCAGCATATCAGAACCTCCAGACATTCCAGGATGATTCTATGCCTTCATGGTTACATCCGGCTCAGCAACAAGAACCGGAGTTTCCACTCACTTTGGAGCCACTTCTCACTCAATTGCAGCAACATCAAGAGAAGAGTTTTCAGCAGTTGATCACTCAGATTAGTACTCAGCTTCAGCAGCAATTTGAGAAAGATTTTCAGCAATTTAACTCTCCATTTCAACAGCATCAGGGAGATTCAGAGGAGGTATTAGCTACAGAGACAGCTGAGTTGGAGGTTGCATCTGTTCCATTTCCAGTTACAGATGATTCTATAGGTGTAGGGGATTGCACTAAGCCCCAGGGACCACCTATATTGAATGAGATGCCTTCAGAGGATAGGTTTAAGAGTGTAGGGGATTGCACTGAGCCCCAGGGACCACTCATACCTACTGGGCAGTCATTATCTATAGAGGCAGTGGAGGAGATTGATAGGAAAGCTTGTGACAGTCTTGAATTTGATTCCGAAGCTCTACGGGACCCTTCTCGTTTTTTATTTTGTGATCCTTCTAGTCTTTTATTTTGTGATGACATAGTTGATGTTGGTCCTAATTTTTCTAATATGGTTGTTGCAGATATTGTTAATGAAGCATGCGTTGCAGATGATTCTACAGGTGTAGGGGATTGCACAGAGCCCCTGGGACCACCACCATTGAGTGACATATCAGAAGATTCAGATGATAAGTATGGAAGTGTAGGGACTTGCATGGTGGAAGCAAGAACCCAAGAATCACCTTCCGTAGTTGAATGCCCACTAGAACCTGAGATGGAAGTGGAGCTTGTACATGACCAGGAGGAGGCTATAGTTGCATCTACTCTTGTAGAACCTCCAGGTATTCTTCAGCATGATCAGGTAAGTATTTCTCCTCATTGTTTAGAAAAAATCATTGACGTACCTATTATTGGTCGTGATACATCTCTTGATTCATCTTGTATTGAGCCTGATTGTGATAAACTCATGGATGTACCCAGTGTTGACTCTGTTGGCTGTGATGAAATTTTTGATACATTTATTGGTTGTGATGCATGTCTTGATACATCCTGTATAGAAACTAATTGTGAAAAACCCATAGAGGTACCTCAGGTTGATTTCATTGTCTATGATGCAATTTTTGATAAATCATATGTAGAGAATGTTTGTGATAAATTCATTAAGGTACCAAAAATTGATTTAATAGGATGTGACGCATATCTTGATTCTTTTTATGTAGAGGTGGTATATATTTCACACTTTTCTTACCCTGCATGCGTGCGGGAGGTATTTTCTCTACATGGTTTTGCAGGATCCTGTAGGCTGCTAGAATGGGTACTCAAACTTAACCGCCTACAACCTCCCGGAAGGACTTCTAAGGAGCATGCAGTGGGAGGGGTCGAGTTCACTTTGACTTTTAATCATTTACCCCAAGAATGGATTCTGAACCTTAATCGTCTCCGGCCACCGGAGCACACTTATGCGAAGTTGAAGTGTGGGGGAGCAGTGCATTATGATAGTGATCACGTGAGAAGTGCTCTCTCGACTACCCGAACTCCACCACCACCGGGATGGATGCTACTCCTGAACCTACTCCAGCCGCCAGGAATAAAGGGGAGTTTGTTCCTTTTCTTTCATTTTCTTATTTTTCTTTATGTTTATACTTGCATGTTTGTTTGCTTTCATACTTTGCAGTCATACTTTGTTTCCTCATTCTGCATTTTCTTTGGTTTGGAATAAACCTTGCTTGATTTTCAGTGTATCTCCCTACATGTTCCTTTATTATGCTTTGAGAATCATAAAAGATGGTTAAGTCTGATTATTGCGTTTTGGGTTCCTTGGTATGCTTGGGGACATTAATTGCATCTCGTCATTTGTTGTGGTGATGGACTCTATCTTGTTAGATTAAGCATGATATTTTATTATTCACCTAGTGAGGATATTACCATGCTTAGCCTTAATACTCCTATGTGTGATAGCATTTGTGATACTTGACACTCTAGAACTTGCTTTGATTCTTTTTGAAATTACATTAACATAAGCTTACATGAATATGATGGAGGCAAACTTTCTTGTTGATCTCTTAGTTTTCCCTCTACTTTGCTACTATTACTGGTGAGCATTTCACCTACTGCTTTCATGTTTCACTGTCTTTCCTTTGTCAGATCTTTTCATTGTTATTGTATTCTCGCTGTCATATCTCTATTAGCTTATTCTTTCCTTGAGAATGAGAGCATAGGGTGATTGCATGATGAGTACATTTTTATTTGTCTATTATCAGCCTCTATTATTGTGAGTTTTAGATGTTATCATGCTTTGTTACATTGTCTGAGGCAAGTTTTAAGTGTGGGGGAAAGAAAAGTATGTATGGACGAATGCTTGTTGAAAAAAAAAATATCTCTCTATGTATAAAAAAAAAATCTCTCTGTGAAAAAAAAAAGAAGAGAGAAATGAAAAAAAAAGAGAAAAAAAAGAAGTGAAAAAAAAGAAAAGAATGGAAAATGAAAGAGAGAGAGAAAAAAAAATTCTCAAGCATTTGAGATTTTGTGAGTGAGGAACAAGAAGGAATATTTTCTTGATGTATACTCATTTGATATTATCATTGAGAGAAATTCATGAGTTAAGTTGTTGATACATACATACATTTTTAGAGGTGTTGTAAGTGGTTGTTATGTATTGTATTGAGAATGTGCAAGGAGAATTTTGAGTGTTGGATGTTTGGTTGAGTTTTTATTTTGGAATATCATTTGATTATATACATCATGTTAATTACCCCAATGCTCTCATATTCTCTGTGATCTTCCTTGTTATCTACCCTTCTTGTCCTCTTGTTAGCATGTTGTTTCATCATTGAAAAGTCCTCTTGATTTGTGTACTTATGTTATAGTAGTGGAGAAGTAGAAAATAAGCAAGCATATGGTAGTGCAATGTCATGAATGCTTTGAGAGAACTCCACTTTTATATCTATTATTTTTGTGAGCATCAGTGCATATATCTATCTTGTGAGGTTTGTGTCATGCTTAGTTTATTCAAGTTGATTGAAATTACCATTCCTTTTGACTTATGTGAGATTTGGAACCATAAATACATGGATTCTTGAGACTTGATGATCCTAAGTAACCTTCTTTTATTGTTTTCAAATTATCGATAGGGGATGTAATGTTTGGGAGATATTTTGTTTTCTTTTAGTTTTGTTTACTTGCTCGAGACGCACAAGAATTAAGTGTGGGGGTATGATAACTAGCATTTTATAACATTTTATTTGCTCATTTACTTAGCATTTTTTTTATCCTATCGTATGTTTAAATCATGTTTATACCATATTTTACGATTAGGATTTATTTTTGGAGCTCATTATAATTTCCTCTAAAATTTGGTATTATTTCATGATTTTTTTAGGGAATTAAAGATTGGACCTTGGACGAAGGCTTGGTTCAATTCAAATGAAGATGGTTCATTTCAGCCAACACGATTTGGACCCAAGAAGGGACTGGACTGGACAGGTCTGAACTAGGCTGAGCTGTGGCTGAACCCAGGGCTGAACCGAACTGCTGGGCTAATCTGGGTTGGGCTGTGAAAGGGCTGTTGAGCTCAAATGGGACCGAATTGGCTGAACCAAGGGCTGAGGAGGCTGAACCGAACCCAGGGCTGGGCTGACCCGGTGAGCACACGCGCACAAAAGAGGGGAACCGAATCCACTCGATCTTCTTCGATACAATTCGAGCGGCGCGGAAG